>LR539372.1:92198-114533 GCA_900536315.3 Caenorhabditis becei
GTGTCGTTAGCAAAAAAGTGCGCCGCACTCTCAGTTTGAAATACAACGATAATACTCCACCCCAAATTTTCGATTTTGAGATTTTTACATTTCCCTATTTCTTACGCTCTCTTTTTACCAAAACCGAATTTTTTTTCGGAAAAAATTATTTTTCGCCGAGAAAATCGTCTTTTTAGTTACAAAAAAACTATTTTCAAACACGCGGGCAAATTCCTGCAATTGCAGAAATCGTCGGTGTTTGCAGAAAAAGTGTACACTTTGCGCAGGAACTGACGACATTGCGTACCGTAACCCGCTTAAAAAATGGAAGTTCAACACTACGACGCTCCGAAATTTCAGCGCGCTCAATTTAGCGGAATTTTTGCGGGAAACGACGGGATTCAAATTTTTCAGCGAACTGCGTGTATCTCCGCTGAAAAATGGTTTTTCTGAACAATTTCTGTCAAATCGTACTCAGGAAGGGTGAAAATATTTTTTGAAAGCAAAAAATAAAAATCTAAAAATTGGGGTGGAGTATTCCTTTAACAAAAACGAATCAAGAATGCAATCTTCCAGCCGAAATTACAGGAAAATCTATTTACGAAACTTTACAAAAAATCATGACATTTTCAAAAATTCCACAAAAATTTTAACAAAATCAAAGAAACCCTAAATTTCAACAACAAACCCAACAGAAACTCACAAAAATTCGAAATCGCCATGAAAATCAGTAAAAATATCAACATCCTCGTGTTCATGTTGCAATGGATAAAAGGGAAATTGGGTGGAAAAGAAAGGATGAGTGAATGATTGGGAGGAGGAACTGGATGAAAACGAGAAATGGCTGATCGAGAAGGCGAAAACGATACGGGAATATACACCTTTTGTTAGCCGTTTGATAAGCTATCAGTCGACCGGTTTCGCGTTGCATCAGATCGGTTCTGGAGCGCATTTTCTGGGATTTGGACCCAATTAGGCAACGGAAATGAGGGGAAATTCAATGTTTTCATTAGAAAACTTCCGGAAAACTCAAAATGCAGTAGTATTCTGTAAGTTTTGGTAGATTTTGGTCAATTCGGAGGTGCTCCTGTGTAGAGAGTGAGCTATATCTGAATTCCTTCCAAAAGTACACTTCCGCACCCCTTTCCTTTGCAAAACTTCCCCCAAATTTCCCCAATAAACCACCACCTTTTTTCGAAAATCGGTGGTGCGCGCGCCGGTCGCGTGTTCCAGATGCCTATCTGTTCCGTTAACGTCGTTGGAGGTCGAGTCTTCAAAATGGAGGAACTTTCGAAAGATCGGCTGGTCTGATAGGCATCAGAAGTACGAATGAATGGGGAACGAGATGAAAAGAAACAGCCGCGGAACACGAAGAGACGACGGACAAGATGATGATGAAATCAGTGGAAGGTTTTCGAAAAAAAAACAGGAATCGGGAGTACGGTAAGTAAAAAATGAGGGTGTTTGATTATTTAGCTTAGTAAAAAACAAATCAAATTCAAAAAAAAAAATCAAATAGCCATCACCGGCGAGTCACCTGGTGGGTCTCGCCACGAAAATGGTTTCTGGCTGAAATACGGCTTCTGGGCAAAGTTTTAAAAGTTTTTATGATAAAAACGGGTAAGAAAACACGAATTTGCTAATTTCCAATCGAATTCCAGCAGTTTCCATCGATTTCCAGCTGAAAAATCATGCAATTTTGGGTTTTTGGCGTTTACCCTAAAATTATGTCATTTTTCCCGTAAATTTGGTGGAAATAGCTGGAATCATGTATTTTTACTCGTTTTCATCCTAAAAAGTGTTAAAACCTTATCCAGATGCCGTACTTCAGCCAGAAACTATTTTCGTGGCGAGACCCATCGAAATTCTTCTTCAAAAAGGACACCGAAAAGTTAGTAGTAATCATTCATTCATCAGTCAATCAATCAATAAAAAATTCAAAAGGAATTTCTTACTGTCTTATTTCGAAACAATCAATCAATATCAGAAACTGGGAAAATCGATAATTGATAAGGAACTTTTTGGGAAAAATAACTAGGTCACGAAGAATATATATAAATATTTGGGGGGGACGTCAACATATACAAAGAAAGGATTCAGAAGAGCTCGAGAAGAGCTTCAGAATTGAAAGAAAAGTGGCGGTAAAGCTGAGAGAGAGGGCTAAATGAAAGAATACAAAGTGGACGGAAAATACGAAGAATTATGCCATGAAACTGGCTGAAATACTTGGGAAAACGAACGAAAAATACGAGGGGGAATACTGGAGAGAAGAAGGGGGATACTGTAGAATGGGTTACTGTAGGGAATACTGTAGACGAAAAGAGAGTAAGTTGGGGGTACTAGTACCGGACTACAACTGGGAGAGGAGGTAGGGGGACAAGGGGTCTAGATGATGCTCTTGTAGGCGTCGTCCCAGGGGAACAGCTGGTATTGGGGAAGGTCGGTGATGGTCGGACAGATGCCTGAGAAGTCGTCGGAAGGGAGGGAAGAGGCTCCAGAAGACGTCGGGGAAGAGGTCGATTGCTCGGAGGCACTGCAGTCGGCATAGCCGGAAGATCCGGAGGACAGCGAACGCATGTCGTCCTGGAAAAAGATTGGATAAGAGATGAGAGTGGAAGTGCACTCTATTGGACTATTTTGAACTAATGTGAGCTGAAGTCATTGAGATTTTTAAGACGTTTGGGATTACGGTATTTGCATCTGAAAACTGTAGGTCGCACTCAAAATTTCAAATTGGCCCGCATGAAAAAAGAAAATCCTCATTTAGTTTTCGCTGCGAGATATTATTGCCGTTCCGCAGCGAGTCACCTGGTGGGTCTCGCCACGAAAATGGTTTCTGGCTGAATAACAGCTTCTGAACAGCGTTTTGGCACTTTTCCTGATAAAAATGGGTGAAACTGGGTGAATTAGATCATTTCCTACTAAATTCCAGCAGTTTTCACCGATTTTCAGTACAAAAACATGAGTTTTTGGGTATTTGGACACTTTTTACCGAAAACACCTCATTTTCACTAAAAGTCTCACGGCCTGTAAAAGTGTACGCGATCTGTCGCCACGAAAACGACTGCTACAGTATCCCTATTGCTCATGCTAAAAAGCGAATTCGTTCAAAATTAGGAAATTTTATTGAAATTCAAGCCAAAAAGGGAAAATAACACAAATGTTTATTAGAACTATCATAAAAGTTGAAATATTACGTAAAAATTAGCAAATTGTGTCGTGAATTGCAGTTTTCCGTTTTTTCCTGTTTTTCGGGTTGCCGTCCGTGTAGAATCGTCTGCAATTTGGTATTTCAGTGATAAATGAGTAGACAATTGAATGATTAATCAATTTTCGAAGAAAGAAAGACGAAACACGGAGAAAAACGGGAAAAATCGGCGAAAATTGAAGAAAAAATAAACTAAATTTGAAACAAATAATTTTGGCGCCCGGCCTTTGTTCGCAACGGGGCGAGATTGCAACATTTGACGTCATCGTCGCCGCGAGATATTTGAGCGAAATCGTGGCGAAAATCCCAGTGGAAGCGCGTACACTTTTACAGGCCGTGAGTCTTTTCACTAACAAGGGAACCTTTTAAGTCAAGGTACTAACTTTGAGAAAAAATTATATAGGGTGAAAGAGGATCCTTTGGTGAGTACGAATCCACTTTCAAAATCTGCTGACGAGACCACTAAGTGGGTCAACTACCAATTTGAATGCTCAAAAATGCAATGAAAATGACGTGAAAATCACTGAAAATCACTGAAAACAGTAAAAAACTCGTTTTCACGTCATTTTCAGTGCTCTTTCAGTGCATTTTTGACCGTTCAAATTGGTAGTTGACCCACTTAGTGGTCTCGTCAGCAGATTTTGAAAGTGGATTCGTACTCACCAAAGGATCCTCTTTCACCCTATATAATTTTTTTCTCAAAGTTAGTACCTTGACTTAAAAGGTTCCCTTGTAAAAAAAACTGCTGGAAATCAGTTGGAAATGATTGAATTCGCTCAATTTTACCCATTTTTATCAGAAAAAGTGTCAAAACCTTGTCCAGAAGCCGTACTTCAGTCAGAAACCATTTTCGTGGCGAGACCCAACAAGTGACTCGTTGGGGACGGAAAAATATCATGCCCGCCAATTTAAAATTCTCAAAGCGAGATAAAGTTTTTAGATGTAATGATGATAAAAAGAAATATGTTCACTAAAATTTGTTCTTAAAAAGCCCCCATTTTCGACCTGAAAATTTCCAGAAAAACGACAAACCTGATCAATGGACGGTGGTGAATTCTGCAGAAAATAGGGATGATTTCCGAATCCTCCGTTCGCAAGCATTTGTTGTTGCATTCCAGGCGGAAGGATCTCCATTCCGAGGCCGTTTTGGGTCTGCAAATAACTGTTACTTTCCCTATACTTTCCCAAAAATGTTACCATTCGAATCGGGCTGACCCTTCCATTATGTTGTTGCTGCGAAAAGTGCTGTTGAGTGTAGAAATCCTCATAAAACCCGGATTCTGGAGTCAAAGGGGCGTGTCCGAATTCAGAAGGCGACGGGTACGAAGGATGGAACAGCTTCTGGGCCATCGCCTGTCCGTTCATCATCCAATCGGCCGGTTCCATTTTGACGGCCTTCGCGAAACTTCCCATTTGGAGAGTGTTCTGGAACGATTCCGACGGCTGTTCCGAGGTATTCGGCCGTTTTCTGTGACGGGAAGCCGGGGATGGACCTCTGTTCTGAGGGGGCGGGGCTTGAGTTTGTTGTTGAGCCGGTTGTTGGAGAGAACCGTCCGGATTCTTCTTTGGCTTCTTTCGCGGCTTGTACTTGTAGTCGGGGTACTCCTGTAAAGAAGGTATTAGGAAGATGGACTAACTTTTATCATCGCCCTCGAATTCAAAAATTTCAAAGTGGCGCGCAAAATAAGTATCTCAAAAATGATTTTTCGAAAATTTGAAATTTCTTGACAGATTTTTGATTTTTCTAATTGAAAGTTTGATAATTGTAAAAAAAACTAGAAATCTTAATTCTACTGATAACTGATGAGTTTTTGATAAAATCGGAACAAAAATACATCAATGCAACGATTTTGCATCCAAAATTTTCAAATTGGCGCGCACGATATCTCGCAGCGAAAACTACAGTAAGATTTGCATTTTTCGGGGATTTTCGACTGTTTTCGAACAAAAATTTGAATTTTTCGTGTTTTCTGACAAAAATTGATTCGAAAACAGTCAAAAACCACTGAAACAGCAAATAGTACTGTCATTTTCGCTGCGAGATATCGTGCGCGCCAATTTGAAGTTTTGAGATCCAACTCCCGTTTTACAATTTTTCAATAATTTCTAAAAATCAAATTTTGCAAAAAAACCTCTTCTCACAATTTTCAGAGTTCAATTTTTAAAAATTTTACGATTTTGAAAAATCCAAAGAAATAAACTAATGCGCGCCAATTTGAAATTTAAAATGCGAATCCCAAATCTGATATGCAGCGCTAATAACGTATTTTTTTGAAAATTTTGAATTTCTGCGCGAAATTTCAAAAAATACATGTTAAAATTCAAAATCTATTATCGTTGCAACTCAAAATCGGAGTGGGTAGATTTACGGAGTTGAGGCTCTCGCAACGCGCGAAAGCAAAACGTGCTGCGCCTTTAAAGTACGGTAGTTGCGCAATTTGTCTTTTTCCACTATTTTTCCCCAATTTCCTCGGTTTTTCAACCGATTTTCGCTATTTTTACATCAAAAAAACCACAAAAAGAGTATTTTTTGTGTAAAAAATGCGAAAATCGGTTGAAAACCCGAGGAAAATGAGGAAAAATAGTGGAAAAAGACAAATTGCGCAATTACCGTACTCTAAAGGCGCAGCACGTTTTGCTTTCGCGCGTTGCGGGAGCCTCAACTCCGTAAATCTACCCACTCCGATTTTGAGTTGCAACGATAATAGCTTCTTCCAGAACCTTCCAGACCCTCCTCGCTCACCTGCATATGACAAACTCTGAGTCTCTCGGCCTCCTGCACGAACGGCGCCTTTTCCTCGTCACTCAACCCCTTCCAACGGGCTCCCAACTGCTTGCTGATCTCTGCATTGTGCATGTCCGGCTGGTGTTCGCAGATCTTTCTCCGTTCCATTTGCGACCAGACCATGAATGCATTCATCGGACGTTTGATGTGATTCGATGACTTTTTGCAGTTGGTCGCATCGGAATACGGAGTCGATGAGGACTTTTGAGGTGGCATCTGAAAATGGAACGGGGGTTATAATAGTATATTTTTAAGAATTTAGAGATAAAAAACCAATTTATTCTATAAAAGATGATGAAAAAATACACTGTTTTGAGAAATTTAGCAAAAAAAAAATTAAATTTTTTTTTTTGAAAATTAGATTTTTTCATGAAATTTTACACAATTTCAATGCGATTTTGAGAAATTTGAAAAAATTACGAAATATTTGTAAAATAATTTTTTTTGCCAATTTTCTAAATTTGTTTTTTTCTTTTGCTTTCCAAAGTTGAAAGGTATTTCAAAAATTTACACTGTTCCTATAAGATTTCGAGAAAATTGAAAAAAAAAAATGAAAAAAAATGAAATTGAAATTTTTTCAAAAAAATTTTTTTTTTTAATTTTTCATTTTTTTTTTGAAAAATTTAATTTTTTTCTATGAAAAGTTACACAGTATGGTTTTCAAAAAATTTGGAAAAAAATAAATTCGAAAAATTGAAATATTTTTTCAAAAAAAATTTTTCACAAATTTCTTTTTTTTTTCTTTAAAATTTTTTTTTGTTTTCTCCAAAAAAAACCCCTTAAATTCCGCTGCAAAAAAATTTGAAACCCGTCCGAAAAATCATCAAAAACTGTGGAAAGTGCATGTGGTTCTAGTGACCAGCACACACCCGTTATCACTGATAAGAGACAGTCCGAAACGGAAAAGAATTCAAAAAAAGAAGTGATAGTAAAAAGAGAAAGTCAACACAGAGTGACCAGTGTGACTCTGAAACATGTTTCAAAAAAAAGATTGGTTGGGCCCTTCCCAATCACTACTTCCTCTCTTACACCGTGTGGCCCATTGTCTTTGTGTCATTACACACCTTGTACTGTACCTGTCCGTACTGTGCCGGATGATGTTGAAGCTGTTGTGAAGGAGGCTGTGACGTGGCACTCGTCTGAAGTTGCGATGACGTGGCCGTCGCGGCCCATGCCATCGGAAGCATCAGATGGGGCGGCATCGCAAGGTCCATTCTGCAAAAATAGAGAAGTTTAGAAGAAGGAAAAGGATTCAGAAGCTTCTAGAAAACAGATAAAGCATTTCAGCAGGGATTCAGAAGGAGCCCTAGGGCTCCTATGAAAAAAGAAAAAGCAATTCGAAAAAGTAAAAAGTAGTAAGAGTCGAGAGGGAATGACCGTGGCGCCGGTCACTCTAGAAACTGATAAGGAATGATTACCATTTGGAGACATATTGACAAGTAAAAGAGAGTAAAGTGACAGGAAGGTTCTGGAAGGAAGGGTGATGTGGGAAAGGTAGGGTTACTGTAAGGGCCATTGGGTTACGGTAGGTAGAGAGAAGTTAAGGTTATTGTAGCAAGCCTAGGATTACTGTAAGTAGTCAGAATCAGGTGAAAAATACTCAGAAACTACTAGAAAATCAGTGGAATCTGAAAAACGTCATGATTTTTAAGACAAAATATTTGAAAAATGAAGTTTTTTTAGGAATACTGTGGGGCGGGCGACTAACATGTGTGTGTGAGGTGTTAGCATGCGAGGAAGAACAGACAAGTCGACAAGAAATTGAAAAGATTGGCTATTGCCACCTCTAGGACTGTTGTCATAATTGAGGGAAAAATGTTTGAAAACCAACAGAAAATTAGAAAAAGTTGAAAAACCCATGATTTTCCACATGAAATTTTTTGAAAAATTTTTTGAAAAAATTTTTGAAAATCAAAGTTGGCTCTACATAGGATTACTGTAGCTCTTCTTACTGTATGTGTTGTTTCCTAGTTACAGTACCTGATCGAAACCACTGTGACATACACATACACTATTCTAGCCCCCCTCTGACACACACACACACAACAATACAACACAAAGGGGAAAAGCATGAGGTTACGGGGGGGGGGAGGAAACTGGTATCGGGAGAGAGGCTTTTTGGCATGGGGAGGAGTGTACTTCGAGAGTGGCAGAAGCACGAGAGATGGGGGTAATTGGCCGAAGAACAGACTGGTTCGAGATGGAAGCGAAGAGAGGATTCAGAAGGCGATGATGATGACCAGAGTGGTCCCTAAGGGTCATGAGATTGTAGAAGGGGTCCCTAAGGGTCCCGATTTTCAGAGTACCCTTTTCTACAGAAAAAAGTGGAAGTTTGAAGCTTTTGGGCTGTTTTTAGGACGTTTTTTAAAATTTTTGGTCTAAAAAATAGTCCCTGATCTTCTAAAAATGAGCAGAATCGTAGGAATTTCCATCTTTTTGCCCGTTTTTCCACATTTTGGTTTTTTGATGTCCCAGGCTTTCAGAATCTGTCATTGGTCTTCCAACCTTGAGCAGGATCTTCGAAATGTTCAACTTTTTGCTGAAATTCTTCGAAAATCTACTCAAAAACGCTGAAAACTCCAAAACAGTGAATTTTTCCGTGATGGTGTTTGCACAGATTTCAAACTGCAGTAATCCAAAATTGGTATTTCAGGTTTCTAGTTTCAGAATGAATTCAGAAGAAATGGAATTCACTAAGATTTCTAGAAAACTTTCTTGCCAATTCTCAAGTCAACTACAGTTCAAAACTCTACCGAAAACTCAGAATCTGTGCATTTTCCCGTGATGGTGTTTGCACTGATTTCAAGCTACAGTAATCCGGGAATTTGAACTTGAGGTTAGGTTTCTAGGTTACGAATGACTTCAAAAGGCAGGGAATTCACTAGAAATCTTGCTTGCGATTTCTCAACTACAGTACTCTTTTGGTGTTTGCAGACTTTTCGAAACTACAGTACTCCTTCCCCCGATCAGTTGCCCTTTTGACAACCTTGATCCCTTTCTCGAATCATCATCACATGTCCTGCCTTCTCGATTACAACATTCAGCTTAACCCCTTCTCTAAAAAGGGCGCTACCAGTATGATGTAACACTCTGCGTCTCTCCCCTCGCCACACTCTCTCGCCGACGAGAGAGTGTGTGGAGAGGAGAGAGCGACAGGGGTGGAGAGACAGTGTTCATTCTCGATCTGATGTGATGCTTGTGCCCTTCGATGCGCAAGAAGCAAAACAGGTTCAGACGAGGTGAAAGTGTCGAGATCATCGAGAAGGGCGCCCCAAGTCGCGGAAGCGAAATCAAGGGAAAACGAGGAAGAGAAAGACGACCGAGGTGTACTAGATGCGCTACTGCTACTGCAATATGAAAGCTGACTTGTAAAACAGGCAAATTTTTGGGAATTGAATAAAAATTGAGATAGTTCCTGGTTGAAAGATAAACTGGAATTGAAACAGAAAATTTGACAAAATATTTTGAATTCATCTTTTTTTTTGGATTTTCGAATTTTTCAAAAACAAAATTCAAAATAAAAAATTGAAGTCTGAAAATTGAGAAAAGAGAGAATTTGAAAATTGTTGGGAAATTTGAATTTTAGAAATTACTGAAAATTTTTGAAAAATCTGTAAAATGGAAAAAACCCAACAAATGTTCGAAAAATGTGCAAGATTTGTCGAAACTGCAATATTTTCAACAAATTTTTTTTTACTCTTTGACAATTTTTTAAAAATTGAAAAATTAGTATTGTTGCATCTCAAAATGCCACTCGCATTCACAATTTCAAATTGGCGCCCGCGATATCTCGCAGCGAAAACTACAGTAAGCTTTTTGCAATTTTCTGTGATCTTCAACAGATTTTGAGTGAATTATTCAATTTTTCGTGTTTTCTAACAAAAATTCATTCGAACAAAATGCCAAAATCACTGAAAAATGCAAATCTTACGTTGCTGTACTTTTCGCTGCGAGATATCGGGCGCGGCAATTTGAAATTTTACATAGTTTGAAAACTGTCGATTCATGGAACGTATGAAAATAATTTAGTTACAGTAAGTCAAAAAAAAAATCAGCTACAGTAACAGAAAACCCTCAACAAGTTGCAAAAAGAAAGAAAAAAGGGTAAATAGATTATTTGGAAAGGACGGTTCGAGTGTATCTCGTGTCGGCTTCTTCTTCTTCTTCTCGTACCGTTCGAACCGCCCTTCTCACTCTCTCTCTCTCCTTATATCAATTTAGCCATCTCTGTCTCCAGAAGGCGTCGGAAAAGATGATGATGATCCCGACTGGGTCACGGCAAAACGATAACGAAAGGGACACAATTTTGAAGATTTTGATGGATGACCACGGAAGTGAAAGTGCCTGCCCCGGGGGTGATAAGGATTTTGAATTTATGAGCGAATTTCAGAGAAAAAAGGCGGGGATTTGAAAAATGCCATGGAATTTATAGTTTTTCTAGAAGCTCAAGTGCTTATTTTTTAATTTTTTTGAAAATTAAAAAAAAAATTTAAAAATTAAAAATTTTTTTTAAAAATTTTTCCCACTTTTTCACTTTTCCGCTTACTATATTCTCCATTTGCAACCCTCTCTCATACCAGTTTTTCCATTTTATTTTCGTACTCTTTTGTACATTACACTTGTTTTTATTTTGTGTCTGGACCCGCAAATTCCTCAGTTTTTTGTAAAAAAGTGATGTTCATCAAACCGATCACACTCCTGATAAGGTCAATTTGGAGGAAGTGCGTGACCAGACTGGAACGTGATAAAGCTGAGGTGATAGGGTATCAAGGTGATAAGAAGAAAGACGAAGTGAGTCAGTTTTTGATTAGAGGAGGACACGGTAATTTGGAAAGGGAAGGAAGTTTCAGTTGGCGCTTTTTTGGTGTCATGACGCATATAGCTGAATTTCAGCGCTTGGCGCATTTCGAGTGCGCTGACGCATTTTCGGATTTTTCAAGATTTTACTTGATTTCAGTGTTGGCGCATTTCCAGTTGCAACAAAATTTGCTGGCGCTTTGCCGGTGCCATGACGCATTCCTAGTTGTTAGAAGATTAAGCTCAATTTCAGTGCTGGCGCATTTCTAGTGCACTGACGCATTTTTGGATTTTCCGGAAAACTTGCTGGCGCTTTTCTGGTGCCTCTATTTTTCCCAAAAATCTCAAAAGTTACGCCATTCTCGATGTTTTGAGAGAGCGAATAAAAACACTTGGCACCTGGGTGTCTGGTTGCGCAATACGGGAGTATTGCGAAATAGGGAAAAGTGCATTGGCGCCATTTTCGAAATGCTGGGAAATTTGAAAAGCTGCGCACTTTTCACTGATTAGCTTATCATTATTAAAACAGAAAAAAGTCTAGAAAAAGAAGAAGGAGAAGCTTGAGGGACGAGAAGTCTCGATCGACTACTTCTTGCCATTCGACCTCCCCGTTTTGGCCTCCGAGGGAACCGGTTCGATTGCGCGAGAATCGAAAGGAGACGACGACGACCTCAGAAGCCACTTAACCCCTCGACGCATTCGCTTACAATACCATGCAGTTCACTTTTCGGCTTTTGGCATTTGCAAAGGGGATTCCGGGAGGGGTGGCCTAGGATCCGACAAGTTGGGAAAGCTAGGCCAGCGAGTTTGAAATTGTGAATTGTGAGGCTTCATGGCCTAGGATCCGACAAATTTTGAAAGAGTGGAGAAAGCTGGAGCCAAAAAGAAAAAGGGAGGGTGGCCTAGGATCCGACACCAAGGGAAAGCTAGGCCAGCAAGTTTGAAACTGCCGACTCCATGGCCTAGAATCCGACAACTTTACAAAAGCTCGCCTGGAAACTGAAAAATGGAGTTGGCCTAGACACTAACTGAAGCTAGGCCAGAGCTCCTAGTAGCCTGGAATCCAACTTTTGAACCAAAGCTGCAGGGGCTTGATGGCTGACAAGTCAAGGAGGAAGCTGGGCCAAGTTCATGGAGTGACCTAGGCTCCCTACAAAAGTTAGTCCATCTCCGGCTATCAGCCCAACCACCCGGAGGAATAGAAAATTCTCGAAAGTCATCTTCTTCTTCTTCTTCTTTTCGTCCTAATAGGGTTATTCTCTGGGCGCATCTGCCTGTTTTCTGCACAGTGGGTGGCCCCCCGAATCGCGGTATTGCAAAGGAGAATTCGGCCTCTATTAGGGGAAGAAAATGGGGAAGAAGAAGTCGAAAGTAAGTAACTATGTGCGAGAATTGGACAAACAAAGGGGAACACTTGTCTGATGGGTCTTATCACGGTGGGGGGTCGAAAACGGAAGTGGGGTGTAAATGGTCCCCGGCAGTTGTTGGCGGATTATTCCGGGGTTACGGTAGGATTTACAGAAAAGTGGTCAACTGATAAAATGATAAGGAGGTAATTTGCTATTCATAAAAATTTATCTCAAATTTTTAGAGAAACTTCTAGATTTTTTGAGATTTTTCAAAGTTTGAAAAAAATGAAATTTGGGAATAATGATCGAAACTTTCCTTTTTTTCCCTCTTTTTTTCTCTATTTTTCCCCGTTTTCTAAACATTTTGATAATGATTAGGGGCCTAATCGGTAGTATGTTTGGTGACCCGAAAGTGCATCGGAATAGGCATGTCCGGGGGGTGTCAACAGGTGGTCCAAGGGGGACACCCTATCATTACTCGATACGCTAAATTAGGTAATCCGAGGAACAAGAAATTACAGGGGATTCTGATGAAGAGAAGTGACATTTTTAGGAGGGATTTTGGGGGAAAAAAGGAAAAACAAGAAAAATAGAGGGGAATTGGCAAAAAAAATTAAGAAATTTGAGAAAAAGTTGGAAAACAATTTTTTGAAAAAAATTTTTTTTGGGAGAGAAACATTTTTTTTTTCGGAATTTTTTGAAACATTTTTTAAAGGGGATTTGGAGGAAAAATAGGAAAAAAAAATAGAAATTTTGAAAAAAAAACTTTTTTTTTGGACAAAAAATTTTTTAAAAAAGTTTTTTCTGTTTTTTTTAACAACTTTTTGAAAAATTGAAGCTCAAAAAAATCGTAAATTGACTTTTTCCCTGTTTTTTTTTGGAAATTTCTTATCAAAATCAGCCTAACTTTGAGTTACAGTATGGTATTGTTATCAGTGATAAGTCGATCCTTATCACAAGAACACTACAAATCAATGCACCTGATCCTAAGCATGCAACACTCGAACAAGTAACCCTCTTGTTGTGTCCATCGTCTCGACTCCGCCCACTTTCTCAGTGGGCGGCCATGTCGACACCATCTACAGTAATCCCAGTGGCACGCGTCGAGAAGCTCCGCCCATTTTGAGAGAGTACTGGAGGCGGAGAGACGCAGAGAAAGTGAAAAATGAGGGAACGACCGGAAATGTTGAAGGAGGAAAGGAGTAAAAGTACATGATTTTTGAAACTTTGGGGAGAGGGAGCTCACTTTTCAAATGGCCAAGATCCCTTTGGATTCTTTGAAATTCCTGGATTTTGATTCGTTTTCCGGAAGTTTCGAATCTGAAAAACAAACATTCGCTAATTTTTTCGATTTATCTAAATTTTCCCAAATTTTACGGCTTTCCCACTGTTTCCAGAGGTGTTTGATTTAGCACCAGGTGCTTTAGTTGGTCAGCACAAAAAAGGGGAAAAAAGAGACAAAATATTATGATTGAAACAGAAAAAGTCACATGAAATGGGAAAAGAAGCGGTACTGTAGTTTCGGAAATCTGCACTTTTTGCACAGGAATTTGGAAAAAAGCGGGAATTATCGTTGAAAAATAGGAATTTGCAGTCGAAATTTGAAATTGGCGAGCATGATATCTCGCAGCGAAAGGTACAGTAAGATTTGCAGTTTTCAGTGATTTTTGACAAAAATTGATTCAAAAACAGTCGAGAATCACCGAAAATTGTAGATCTTACTGTAGTTTTCGCTGCGAGATATCGTGGGCGCTGATTTGTAATTTTTATTATTTTTTTTCCTTTTTCTGCAAGAAAATGCCTAAATTTTTTGAAAATTTAGCGCCAATTTGAAATTTTGAATGCAAACTTTTTGTTTTTTTTTCTAATTTTCCTTTTTTTCTCTTCCAGTTTAGTTGTTTTGTTCCATTTTAGAAGTCCGATAGTCTCAATACACCCTTTCCTATCTCATTTCACCTCAACATCATCATCATCATTACCTTCGATCCGATTTTAGCACCCCGAATCAGAAGGGAGATCACGTTGCGAGATAACGGTCCGAAGGAGCCGACTCACCGACACAAGAACATAAACACTTTCCGAAAAGGGTTAATTAGTGTGAAATGGGCAACACGGGCGACACGGGCCGAGACAGGTGCTTGGAGTGAGTACCAAATTATGTGGAGAGAAATGGGTCCCGCCACGAAAAGTATCATGACTGTGGGGGGGGGGGTGATACTAAGGGAAGGGGAAATGGATTTTTATAAACATTAGAAAAATTTATTGAAAAAAAAAATTGTGAACTTGGAAACGTTGTTTTTTGTAATGGTGACGAAAGAAAAAGGTAATCGGGAATTCGCCGTCGAAATTTGAAATTGGAGCGCACGATATCTCGCAGCGAAAACTAGAGTAACCGTAGTTTTCGTTGCGAGATATCGTGCGCGCCAATTTGAAATTTTGAGTGCCAACTTCTTGATTTTTTTAATAGTATCTGCGATTTTCAGAAATTTCTTTTGAAATTTTTTTATCAAAAAAAGTTTCTCAGTTGGTTTTTGAATGTTCCTCGTTACCGTACCCTCAAAAGTTTTCTTACGCAACAAATGACTCTCTTCTGTGTTATTGTTTCCTAACAACATTACGAAAGAGATACAATCTGCCGAAGGAGCAACGGGGGGACAACATGCGGAGAGGAGACATAATGACTTGGTGGGGAGAGGAACTGACATGCTGACAGGATGGGGAACGGACCGGAAGGCGATGATGATGTGGCAAACGGATTGGCACCTGATAGGAGACCTGGGTGATAAGTTCTCGGATTAGAGAGGCGTCAAAATGGGTAGGGGTGGACCGGAAATAGGCGAGAAGGCATGGAAGGAGACTGAGCATCAAGAAGGCTTTACTGATCGACTTTTGAAGTTCATTGGGTCAAATTAGGTGAGAAAGAGCAGAAGATCAGCGCAATGAGCCTTTAGAAGGAGATTTCAGAAGTGAAGTGGGTCTCCAGAAAGCGGAATTCACAGGATTCAGATGAGTCAGAGGGTCAAAAACAGGTCTAAAACAGCTGGAGATCAACGTTTTGAACCTTCAGAAGGTTCACATGATGAAAGGGATTCAGAAGATTCAGAATCGAACCAGTCCAACTTCTGGAGCTCATAGAGTTTTCAGAAGAAAAGTGGACAGGTTTCGTCTTAATTCTAGCCTTCAGAATCCTCCCCGAAGCTTCTGAATTCCCTGAATTCATATTAGGGTCCCATGCGTTCCGAAGCCTCAGAATTTTGGATTTAGAATCCAAAATGCCTTCTGAAGACCGGAACTTGAATGAATACCCAACTTTTGATGTTCCCCCTCTTCAAACTTGATCCCAAAACTTTTCTCCTCCTCCGTACCTGACCTTTTCCCCTCCTGAGCTTTCCCATGTCACTTCTCCTCTCCCCGTCCGTATGTTTCGCGTCTTCCCGTGTCGTGATTAATTTGCGGGGCCATGCCGATATATCAACCGTTTCGCGCGCGCCGGGGTCGTGTTTCGAATGTTTTGTGACAACAGCTCTCTAGATTGATGGCTTCGTTGGTGCCATCACCAAGTGGTCCCGATCTAATCCGATGAGTCAACACCTGAGTCAAGGACCCCATCAAGTACTGTCATCCCCGTGCTAATCCCTCCGGAAGGACGTTATGAGGGAAACTGTTCGAAGCAAGTGCGCTCCAGCGAACACACCTCGAGTATCAACTTGCTGTGTCAAGTACACGATAGGCGGCTCGTTTGGTCCGATCCGCGAGACAATGGGAGTTTGCACTTGCAAGTGACCTTTTGGCGGCTCTACACAGAAGCCGAAAAGGACAAGTGTTATGTTACGGGGGAATAGGTGAGCAGAAGAAGCCGAGAAGTGTGTTTGGAGAGCAAGGCGCTTACAATTACCAAGAAAACGCCAATTTGGGAGGACTTGTGAGAAAAAACTGTTTCACCCCAGGGACCCCTAACTTTTGAAATTGATGAAAACTGGTATTAGCATTCAAAATTTCAAATTGGCGCCTACGATCTCTTGTAGCGAAAACTACAGTAAGCCTTACATTTATGTACTGTGTTTTATAACAAATTTTACTGTAGATTTCGTTGCGAGATATCGTGCGCGCCAATTTGAAAAATGACTTGCATTTTTCAGCGATTTTTGATTTTTGAATCAATTTTTGGGATCCAACCTAGTTTGTGTACACAATTGCCAAGTTCCACACTGTTACATTAGCTACAGTAATCCTAATCCATGCTTCCACTTGTCCTCTGATATTTCGTAACATATTGACTTGTCACCCACTTCAATTTAACACTTTCCCGGTAGAGACACGTGTATACCGGCGGGAGTTAGGAACATCTCATAAAAAGAAGGTTTTTGAAGAAAAACAAGGTTTTCTTCTTGAATTTTCGAATTTCGCGGCTTCCCTAAACTTCAAACCGCCTGGAAACAGTCAATTCAAGCTCAAATTTCACTGATAAAATGTGCAGAAATTTGATGTTCTTCAATTTTCTAGTTGACCGTTTTTTGCTATCTCCACTCCTTAGTCATATTTCGAGTCATATTCAAAAATCAAAAATCAAAAATTTCAATTTTTCAGTTTTTCCATTTTTTTCAGTTTTTCTACCAATCAATGACTCAATTCCACAATGTTCTATTTTTCTGTCTTATCACTTCCCTTATCACTATGCACCATCTCTCTCTTTCCCCCTAACCTGTCCATACAGTATTTATAAATCTCGTGTTCCTTATCTATCTACAGGTGCTAACCCACATGTCCCAAACACGGAAAGTCAACACGAAGGGGATCAAAACAAACAGGAAGCGTGTGTTTGAGTAATCTCCCACTGTGCACTGGATACCACCCATCGAGGGAGAGGACATAGTGATGATGCAACTGATTCTCGCAACTGTTATGAGTCAAGAGAGCACATTAATTACGGGGGAAAGGGAATTTGAAAAATGAAGTTTTTGGCGCAACTTTGAGCAAATTCTGCTTTGGAACTCAATGAAAAAATGCCCATTCGAAAGGAAATTTGATTCTGAACAACTTTCCAGTTGACCGTTTTGTGATAGCTTGCCTCCTTATCAAGTTATCAGCAGAGCTATCAGTTGCACTGTCAGGTCCTGATAACCTGATAAGGAGTGAAGATAACGAAAAACGGTCAACTAGAAAGTTGTAGAACTTTGAATTTCCAATCGATTAGACATCTTATCAGTGGAATTGGAGCTGAAATGACTGTTTCCAGGCGGTTTGAATTTGAGAAAAGCCGCGAAATTTGAAAATTCAAAAAGAAAACATTGTTTTTCTTCAAAAACCTTCTATTTATGCTAATTCCCAAGATATACACGTGTCTCTACCGGAAAAGTGTTGAATCGAAGTGGGTGACAAGTCAATATGTTACGAAATATCAGAGGACAAGTGGAAGCATGGATTAGGATTACTGTAGCTAATGTAACAGTTTGGAACTTGGCAATTGTGTGCATAAACTGAACATAATCGCTGCATCCCGATGCAGGAGTTCAAAATTTCAAATTGGCGCGCACGATGAAATTTCAGGTCAAAAACCCTTCTTTTCCCCCCCAACTCACCCTATTTTTTCGTTGCCTCACTGTCCAATTTCAGCCGACGAACACACCTGGAAACTCGAGAAAATTAAAAGTTACACAACTCGTCAAGTTGTGATGAATAGATAAAAAATGAAGAGTAATTAGGAGAGAGTGTGTCGAGTGGAGAGACGCAGAGAAACGAGTGGTTGATGACGTCATCGGAGCAATTATTGCGTGAAGAAGAAGCAACAGACGGGAGGAGAAGTACGGTAATCAGCGACGGATGGCAACATGTTTTCGGGGGGAGGTGAGGCGGAAAAGAAGAAGAAGAACATGTTACGGAATGAGAGGGATTGGAGGGACTTTCTCGAAATAGGGACATTTTCTCGAAAAAGAAAAAAAATCTTGAAAATTTCATGAGAAAAAAAATAATTTTTTTTCAAAATTTTTTTCCTCACTCAAATTGGCGGGCAAAATATCTCACAGCGAAAACTACAGTAAGATTTCTGCAATTTTCAGGGGTTTTGACTGTTTTCGAATCAATTTTCGGAAGAAAACACGTAAAATGTTTATTTTACAAAAAAAGGGAAGTGCATAGGGTCTCCGGGATGTATTTGGCTCAAACTTGGCAGAACGGTAGATTAAAGGCCAGAATCAGAAAGTTTTTTTTTAGGAAAAAAGCTTCCGGTGACCGTTATTTGCAAAAAAGTGCGTTCTGTTGGCAGTTTTTAAACTTGAAGCCTGTATTGATAGCATTTATGTAAAAAATCACTCGTTTCAAGTGGAAATTAAGCTCAAAAACTGGCAACTAGCTCTTTTTTGAAGCTAACCCACACGAGCTTCCCTGATTAACGTCATTCGCGCTCCATTGCGAACGATAATTTGACCTGAATTACGCGAGACCTACCGAACTAAAAATTACCGAAGTTTGAAAAATGTTCCATTAGGAACGCATTTTTCTTTCAAAATTCAATTGGCCTTCCGAAACAGCCGTGGAAAAAATTACATATTTATGTAAATAAAAACACTTTGGCGCTAAATTCAAACAGGGTACTCCAGCGAAGCTCGTGATCACATGTTTTCGGATCCCAGCTCACGGGGCCGTAACCCACCTCTCTGCCAAGTTTCAGTCAATTCTAAATATCTGGGTCACCCCACCCACTCCCCTTGTAAAATTTGTCCCAATTCTTCAAATCTTCATTTTTTTTCACTTTTTCCAAAATCCAAACTTCTATCCTTTCTGCACCTCTTTCTTCCTCTATTTTCTTGAGCTCGCGCGAGGTGTTACCATATGGTCGTAACTCAGTTGGCACATGTGAAGAAACGAGAAGAAGAGGACACGATGCCCCATTTGTCACTGTCCGACACACGGCACATTCCGCGACATTCTGACAGCCGTGATGGTTGAAAAACAATGTTTGTGTGGGGGGAAATTGGAATGGAATCAGGAATCAGGGGAGGGAGAGGGACCAAGTGATAAGGAGTGATAAGGATCAAAGATGTCAAAGACCAAGTGTCGGATGATTCGATGGAAGAAAAGTTTTAAAAAAACAGTTTTACTTTGATTTTTGAACCGGAAGGCGTGATGACGTGGCAAGTCAGTTAGCACCTTCTTCACACCGGATGTACATTAAATCTGACACCATGTGACCATGAAACGGCAGGGGGCGAGGAAATGCGCGAAAATATGGAACCTAGAGACTCTACACGTGTTAGGGTCCTAAAATACAGAACTACTGTTTTATTGGCGTCCTGCGCCTGGTGGGTCTCGCCACGAAAACGGTTTCTAGCTGAAATACGGCTTCTGGGCAAGGTTTTTGTCACTTTTTCTGAGGAAAATGGGTACAAAGGCATGCCTTCAGTCATTTCGAACCAAATTCTAGCAGTTTTCACCAAGTTTTAGTGAAAATAAGGTGTTTTTGGTAAAAAGCGGCAAAATACCCAAAAATTCATGTTTTTGTACTGAAAATTGGTGGAAACTGCTGGAATTTGATTGGAAATTGCTCGAAGACATGCTTTTGTACCCATTTTCATCAGAAAAAGTAAAAAA
This sequence comes from Caenorhabditis becei, assembly GCA_900536315.3. Classification (NCBI taxonomy): domain Eukaryota; kingdom Metazoa; phylum Nematoda; class Chromadorea; order Rhabditida; family Rhabditidae; genus Caenorhabditis; species Caenorhabditis becei. The sequence goes on from LR539372.1 coordinate 111,904, forward strand.
AAACCTTGTCTGGAAGCCGTAAACCATTTTCGTGGCGAGACCCACCAGGTGACTCGCCGCGGGACGGCAATAATAGCTTGTCCGAATGTTCTGGAAGCTACAGTACCCCTTGTAGCTTACTGTAGCTCGAAAAAGACAAGCCACTGCTACAGTACCCCTTCTAAACCAGGACAGCGACGGTTCAAAAGTGTTCAAGTGATGATACTTCCGTTCGGCGCGTGGCTCTTCGAAGGTTAATCACCAGGTGCCGGTGTTAAATGAGACATTCACGAAGATGGGTTACGGTAGGTGTCTTGGAGGTCTATAGCCTCATTACGAGAGAGTGAGAGACGCAGACAGGAACTCGTTTTTTATGAGGATGTTCCGACGGGCGAATGGGATGAGGAGGAGATGTTGCGAGGCAACAAACTTTTCGCTTCGAGACCCTAAACCTACAGTAATCTTGTTCCGGAAGGGATCAAAGAGACTTTTATGGAGACCGTTTGATGGATCTATCCGAGGAGCAATTACTGTGTAGTAAAAGAAAGAAGAAGGGGGGAGGGGGGAAGGGGAGAGAATAAATTAGAATGCAAATTACCGCCTTTTTGACGACGAAATGTGTGGAAATGTGTGTTGGAGAAGGAGAAGGAGACGATTTGGTAATGAATTCTGAATTTTCGAAGCGGTAGATGAAGAGAAACCCAACAACGATGAATATGGAGATCACAAAGGGACCGCTGAGGAAATTTTACTTTTTTTTGAAAAATAAAGAAAAATAGGAAAGTTGAGCTTGATAGATTTCGAAATTGTAAAAAAATTTCAAAAATTGAACAAAATGAACAAAACAATGAGCAAAATTGAAACATTGAAATGTTTGACTTTTTTTTGAAAAATATATGTAGAATTTTTTTCTAATTTTCAAAATATAAACTTGAAGATTTCTAGGTTTCGAAAGTGAAAAATTGGAAAAAAAATGAGAAAAAAATTTTTTTCCAAAATGTTTCGGAAATTAGAATTTTTTTCAAATTTTTTTAAAATAGTTTTTTTCTTAAAGGAAAATTAAGCTTGCTACATTTCAAAAATGTGAAAAAAAGTCCAAAAAATGAAAAAAACAATTTCAAAATGTTTTTTTGCACTCGAAATTGAAATTGGCGCTAAATTTTTAGAGATTGGTCAAGAATCAGATTTTCAGAAAGTTTTGGAATTTTCTTCGAAAAAAAGCGAAAATATAAGAGACATTTCAAATTGGCGCTAGAAATTTTTAGAAACTGCTGAAAATTTTTGAAAATTTTGAAAAATGGGAGTTGGGAGTTTTGCATTCACGATATCTCGCAGCGAAAAATACAGTAAGACGTGCATTTTTCAGTGTTTTTGGGCCGTTTTTCAATCAATTTTTGTTCGAAATCACTGAAAAATGCAAATCTTACTGTAGTTTTCGCTGCGAGATATCGTGCGTGCCAATTTGAAAAATTTTTAGGTTTACAGTTTCAAAATTTGAGAAAAAAATTGTTGGGAATTTTCTTTTCAATTTCTAAAGTCCACTAGCTACCGTAACCAATTAGTTTTCACAAAAATTCGAAACATTGCGTGTTTCCGTCTTCTCAAAACTCGCTTGTTCCCACACTGTTCGCCCACTTCTGAAGCCCCCCGTCGAGATAAGAAAAATTGGTGTTTGACGGGATTTTGAGGTCAGTGAGTGGCTGCGGAAAAGTGAAAATTGAGAGAGGGATTATTAGGAGGGAAAACCCGATTAGAGATTGGGTCTCGAAGCGAAAAGGGAGAGATTACTGTAGAGAAGGTACAGTAACCCCTACAGTAGTCCTGTTATCAGTCCGTTATCAGTGCAAATAGTTTGGTGTGCTGCAGGGCTGTCCATCCGGCCGGCCGCGGCCAGCCGCGCTCCCTCAGCTGCCCGGCCGGCCGGCGGCCGGCCGCAGGCGCTTGCAACACACTCCGGCCGGCCGAAGCCGCGGCCGGCCGGGGCGGCCGGTGTGTTGGGTGGCGAGGTGCCGCCGAAGAGAAGTAACGTGTACATTTTGACAAATATCTCAAGAACCGTGAGAGATATCAAAAAACGGTCAACTGAAGAAATGATCAGAATTGAATTTCCTACAACATAGGCTATACGAAAACGTTTCTAAACTGACTGCAAGTTCATTATTAAGCTCAAAACTCATTTCTGAACGATTTTTGTTGATTATGGACAGCGAACTATAGAAAACTGGGTTTATGCGGTTTTATCATTTAATTCAATAATTTTCTACTACAATTTGATGCAGTTTTACAAAAAAAATAGAAAAATGTATTCAATTTGTGTGGTCGTGAATGTTTCGAGGGTCTTACAAGACTACTGTTCAAAATACTTATTTTTTGCTATTCTAAGTTTGACTAAAACTTCAATCACGTTTTTATCAACGCAGTAAGTCAATATTTGAAGTTCACTGCATTGAAACTTTATTATTTTCAACTCAATGATGTATCCCAAAACATAGAATTGTAGGAAATTTCATGCTGATCATTTCGTCAGTTGATCGTTTTTGGATATCTCTCACGGTTCTTGAGATACAAGTCAAAACGTGAACGAGGTTCACTCGACGCGGACAGCTCACACACCGGCCGCCCGGCCGACCCGGCCGGCCGGCGGCCGGAGT
>LR539372.1:123483-175795 GCA_900536315.3 Caenorhabditis becei
ATTATAATCCACGCGCGAACCCCGAAGGACACACTCGCGAGCCCTGGATGATACACGCGCGATCCGTGGTTGCGTCTGGGCGTTGGCCGTCTGGTAAACGGTCCACGCGCGACCAGTGGTCAGCCGACTTCTCCCATATGCCATCCACGCGCTATCCATATTTGCGATATGTGTCGCGCGTGGGGAGGATCAGAACTTTCAGAGCGACAACTTGAGTTCCCTTCCACGCGCCATCCGCGTCGCTCGCTGTGGACCCGTTACGGATCCATCATGCGTCCGTTCCACGAATGATCCATTATGGACCAGTCGCGTTTCACCTGTGTAGTCTTGTGGCTAACGCAGAAGAGTGCCGATCTCACCACCCGGGTTCGACTCCTGGTAGTGATAAAAGTGTTACGTGAGGTCGGTACCCCAAAGTGTGAGTCGGTACGTTCCTGGCCGTCGAGCAGGAGATGAGGGCCAGGAACGTACGTGGCGAGTACTCGACACCGTACTTTGCATTTAACCGTTTCAGATCTTCCCCAAAAATTTCGAGACCTGCTTGACCTTCTTCGGTGTTTTTTGGGCAAGTGCCCGAGTCCATACACATACTGCGTGTCTTCTGGCCAGGTGCCCTCTTCTTCGCCGGCTTCGCACTTTCGTTCGGGCTCTTCCCACGCTTCCTCCCAGCACCCGTCGATTTTCGTGGTTTCCTTCTCGGCGAGACGACTCGCTCTTCGACGTTCTCGTAAAGCAAAACTGCTCGAGTCCGTACGGCTTCCTGGCCGCCCGAGTTTCTTGTCCAACTCGTTCTTCTATCTTCTTCGTATTCTCCTGACGCATATCTCCTCGTCGAGTTTCTTCTTCTTCTGGAGCCTCGTGCTGTTACTCTTCTTTGTCTTCAGCATACTCTTGACCACGACGGTTTTTCAGCGTTTCTGGACTTCTTTCCTTGGGCTTTGGCATATCTTGGCTTCTGCAGGGGCGAGTAAACGAGAAACAACAAGAAACGTGAGATTTGCTTTGAGGAACCCTGACTACAGTAACCCGGAGTCATGCATCTTCTTGCTCTGATAAGAATATCTGATAACAATTTGAAAAGTTTTGAAGAATTGATTTTATCGATTTTTCTCCAAACTTTTAATGAAAAAAACGATGTCTTCCATGTATTCTCAATGTTTCTACATGTAAATTCCGTACAATTTTTGCGAAATTGTTCTTTTCCGGTTCAATTCGAATTTTCCTGTTCTCTCGCCTCTTTTCTTAAGCTCCGCCCACTTTGTTTCAATAAAAACTTTCCAGAAAAATTTTCATACTTTTTCAGTTTCATACATATTATTACCGCGGTGAGTCACCTGGTAGGTCTCACCACGAAAACGGTTCCTGGCCGAATTACGGCTTCTGGACAGCGTTTTGTCACTTTTTCAGATAAAAACTGGTGAGAAAAAAACTGGCGCACTTTTCATTGATTTGTGGCAAAAATTAGATGTTTTCAAGAAAAAGCACCAAAATACACAAACAGTCGCGATTTTTCACTAAAAAAATGATGGAAACTGCTAAAACTTGAGGAGGATTGACTGAGTTCGTGTATTCTGACCTATTTTCATCATAAAAGGCTACTACATTTTGTCCAGAACCCGTATTTTAGCTAGAAACCATTTTCGTGGCGAGACCCAACAGGTGATTCTTCAAGGACGCCAATAATATCTAGAATTGAAAAAAACAATTTATTCAAATATTTGAATATTTATTTGACCATAATACAATAAATTATCAAGGGGCTCCTTATATTCCACTATTGCAGCAAGTTCCGCGGCTTTTGTCCGCTTTGGCCAGAAATGGCGTCTCGTCCGAACTTGGAGAACGTCTGAAACAAGCTGGCTGTTGAACTGATACCGTATACATCTCTCACCTTGAAGGCCTTCGTGGCCATGTCCTTGGTCTCATCGTGGGCGAACAAGTCTTCCACAGACATCATGTGGGCTCCGATTTGAAGTCCCTGTCGCCACAGCTTCACTTGGGTGTCCTTGTGAGCATCTGCTATTTCCATTCCCAGAAGCAGCCAGAATGCGACTCTGGCTGCGTCTTCGTTCCCGTGTCCCTTTATGAGCACAGTCCGTGCACATATTGCGTCGTGGTACGACGACTTGTGCTCGTCAACGATGAGTTCGCGCTGCTTTGGCTCGACGCTGAGAAAAGAGAATGTTCCGTTCGGTCGGAAGTATAGTTAAAGACATACCCGAACACACTTCTGAACATTCTCATCACATCTTGTTTCGTTGCTCCCGCTTCGTCGTTGGCAATGAACAACAAGGTGAACGAATGTGGGTGGGGGTCAATGATTTGATGGACCTGTGAATTAGTCTTTATTGAAGACCTGTTTCACATAGCACTGTTTTCAATTATTCGGCTACTGTTGCCAAAGTTGCAAAATCATTCAATTTCGAGAGTCTTTTGTGTTTGCGATACTTTTTAGAACGTTTCTCGATGGCTCACCTTCTCAGAATCGGCTCCACGATTGTTTCTCTCCGGGGTGAACTGACATCAGTTCTCTGTTGCTGGGACCATCCAGTTTCGCCGTTGTCGACGTTCTCTTCATGAAGAACTCCTGGAAGCAAAGCTTTTTATAAAAGTTATTCATGTTTCTTTAAATTTGTCAAATTCAGAATTCTTTAAAAATTCAAAAAGACTAGAGGCTCAAAAAGAGGAGAAACAGTGGTTCCCTAATTACGTGAAGCAACTCACAATGTCGGTATCCACATCGAACTGGTGGCCCTCGAATAGTCTCCGACCGGCTTTCCGCACTTCACAATCTGCCCCCGACATCTTCGGTGCTTCCACATTCTCCCTGGAACAGTTTCATGAGTGAACTGAATTCGGAAAGAACAGCTTACTTCTTCTCTCCAGCTTTCCGCTCCTTCATCTCTCGTTCCACCGCTAGGAACGTTCGAGGCGAATAGTTCACAGAGAATTTCTTGTTAAAGTTCTTCAAATCCTCCGCGAATCCGCCGTCATCTTCAGAACATTCTCCAGTTGGCTTAGATACCTTCTTCGGTGTTTTTTGGGCAGGTGCCCGAGTCCGTATCCATATTGCGTGTCTTCGGGCCAGGCGCCGCTCGTCGACGTTCTCGTGGAGCTAAAAAGCTCGAGTACTTCACCGAGAACTTTTTGTTGAATCTCTTCAAATCCTCCGCGAATCCGTCGTGATCTTCAGAACATTCGCCAGTTGGTTCAGATAGTTTCTTCGGTGTCTTCGGAGCAGTCTTCTTCTGCTTCTTGATCGTAGTCGCCGCTTCCACTGGCGTTCTGTCCTTTTTCCTTTCAGCCGCCACCGACTTTCGACTTTTTCTCGGCGTTATCAGTTTTTCTTCGACTTGGTCGTTGAAGTGAACTGAGCGGCGCGGTCTCAACTTGTGGAGATCCTCCGCGAGCTCCAGCTCGTGGGACCGACAGCAGCCGGTCCCGAGTCCGTAAACGTACTGCGCATAGGTGGCAGAGGGGCAGGCGCCCTCTTCGACGTTCTCGTAGAGCAATAACTGCTCGAGGTCTCAGACCGTACGGCTTTCTGTCCGACCGATTGTTCTGCTTGGCTCCGCCTTTCGATTCGTCCTCTTCTTGTTCACCTCGTTGCGTCGTCTCTTCTTCTTCTTGCGCTTCCTGCTGTTGCTCGTCTCCATCAACATGATCACGACGGGTTTTCATTTTTTTCGAAACGGTCGGCTTTGGCATGTCTTGGTTCCTGCAGGGACGAGTATTCGAGAAATGATTCATTTCAGCCACGTGTCAGTCCCACGTGTCTATTTGTTTCGAACTGCAAAGGTCACTTCGAAAAAGAAACGTGAGATTTGTTATAAAAAACCCTGACTACAGTAACCCGGAATCATCAATCTTCTTGCTCTGATAAGAATATCTGATAAGAATTCGAGAAATTTTGAAGATTTTATCTGAGCGATTTCTCTTCAAACTTCCAATGCAATTGCCCAAAAACCATGATTTCCATGTACTTTCAGTGTCTCTTCCTGTAAATTCCATACAATTTTCGCGAAATTGCCCTTTTTCCTGTCCAATTCGAGTCTTATGTACTTTCAGTGTTTCTACATGTTAATTTTGTACAATTTCCGCGAAATTGACCCTTTTCCGATTCAATACGAGTTTTAGGCCGAAATACAACTTCTTGACATCGTTTTGTCACTTTTTCAGATAAAAACTAGTGAGAAAACATAAATGCAGTCATTTCCCATGGAATTCACGCACTTTTCACTGATTTCCCGCAAAATGTAATGTTTTCAGGGATAAAGCGCCGAAAATCACAGACAGTCGCGATTTTTCACAAAAAAAATTATGGAAACTGCTGAAACTTAATGAGAATTGACTGAGTTCGTGTATTCTGACCTATTTTCATCATAAAGGCTACTACATTCTGTCCAGAACCCATATTTTAGCTAGAAACCATTTTCGTGGCGAGACCCAACAGGTGATTCTTCAAGGGACGCCAATAATATCTAGAATTGAAAAAAACAATTTATTCAAATATTTAAATATGTATTTGACCATTATACAATAAATTATCAGTTCTCCTTTCCTCCACTATTGCAGCAAGTTCCGCGGCTTTTGTCCGCTTTGGCCAGAGATGACGTCTCGTCCGAACTTGGAGAACGTCTGAAACAAGCTGACGGTTGAACTGATACCGGACACATCTCTCACCTTGAAGACCTTCGTGGCCATGTTCTTGGCAAGCTTTGCGCTTTAGCTGCCCCGCAGACATCATGTGGTCTCCGATTTGAATTCCGCGTCGCCACAGTTTCATTTGGGTGTCCTTGTGAGCCTCTGATATTTCCATTTCGAGGAGCATGCAGAAAGCCATTCTGGCACAGTCCTCGTTTCCATGGCCTGTGATCAAAACGTGTCCTTCATTGTTCGTGTCGACCGTTCCAGCGAGTTGTTCCGCCAATTCAGCAGAAACACTGATTGACAGACGAACCAGATCGTCATGGTACGAAGACTTTTGCTCTTCGATCAACAGGTCCCGCTGCTTCGGATCGACGCTGAGAAAAGAGAATGTTCCGTTCGGTCGGAAGTATAGTTAAAGACATACCCGAACACGGTTCCGAGTATCCGAATGACATCTTGTTTCGACGTTCCCTCTTCGTCGTTCGCCACGAAGAATCCCTTCGCGATTCTGAGAATTAGGTTATCTTTTTTTGAGAAATCTGTTTCATCACTGTTTTCAAATATTCGGCTACTACTATTGCCGGAGCAAATCAATCAATTTCCATAGATGAATCTCGTTGCGCCTACTATGCAATCTTGCCCTACTGTGGTCTACGCGTGGAATATATCAGGTAGTAAGCGCAGTGCCATGGAGCGTTCAAAAACGCCAATCTTTTGTGTTTCCGATATTTTTTAGTACGTTTCCCCGATGGCTCACCTTCTCAGAATCGCCGTCACGAAGAGTTCTCTCCGGGGTGAACTGACATCAGTTCTCTGTTGCCGTCGTTGAGCGGTTGCTCGTGAAGAAGTCCTGGAAGCAAAGATTTTTGTAAAAGTTTTTCACGTTTCTTTGAATTTGCCAAATTCAGAACTTTTGAAATTCAAAAAGACTAGAGGCTCAAAAAGCGGAGAAACAGTGGTTCCCAGTTTACGTGAAGCAACTCACAAAGTCAGAATTCACATCGAACAGGTGACTCTCGAATTGTCGCCGACCGCTCTTCAGATTTTCACATTCTGCCCCCGACTTCTTCAATGCTTCCACAATCTCCCTGGAACAGTTTCATGAGTAAACTAAATTCGGAAAGAAAACTTACTTCTTCTCTCCAGCTTTCCGCTCCTTCATCCCTCGTTCCACCGCGAGGAAAGTGCGAGGCGAGTAGTTCACCGAGAACTTTTTCTTAATTTTCTCGGCGAGGCCACTCGCTCGTCGACGTTCTCGAAGAGCCAAACTGCTCGAGTAGTTGGCGGAGAACTTTTTGTTGAACTTCTTCAAATCCTCCGCGAATCCGCCAAGATCTTCAGAACATTCGCCAGTTGGTCCAGATACCTTCTTTGGTGTCTTCGGACAGACCGCCTTCTTCTTCTTGATCGGAGTCGCCGCTTCCACTGGCGTTCTGTCCTTTTTCCTTTCAGCCGCCACCGACTTTCGGCTTTTTCTCGGCGTTATCAGTTTTTCTTCGACTTGGTCGTTGAAGTGAACTGAGCGGCGCGGTCTCAACTTGTGGAGATCCTCCGCGAGCTCCAGCTCGTGGGACCGACAGCAGCCGGTCCCGAGTCCGTAAACGTACTGCACATAGGTGGCAGCGGGGCAGGCGCCCTCTTCGACGTTCTCGTAGAGCAAAATGCTCGAGGTCTCAGTCCGTACAACTTCTTGACCGCTTGAGTGTTTTGTCCAGCTCCGCCTTTCGACTCTTCTCCTTCTTGTCCACCTCGTTGCGTCGTCTCTTCTTCTTCTTGCGCTTCCTGCTGTTGCTCGTCTCCATCAACATGATCACGACGGGTTTTCATTTTTTTCGAAACGGTCGGCTTTGGCATGTCTTGGTTCCTGCAGGGACGAGTATTCGAGAAATGATTCATTTCAGCCACGTGTCAGTCCCACGTGTCTATTTGTTTCGAACTGCAAAGGTCACTTCGGAAAAGAAACGTGAGATTTGTTATAAAAAACCCTGACTACAGTAACCCGGAATCATCAATCTTCTTGCTCTGATAAGAATATCTGATAAGAATTCGAGAAATTTTGAAGATTTTATCTGATCGATTTTTTCTCCAAACTTCCAATGCAAATCTCAAAAAAAAAACCATGATTTCCATGTATTTTCAGTGTTTCTACATGTGAATTCCGTAAAATTTCCGCGGAATTGCTTTTCATTCCGGTCCAATTCGAGTTTTTCCCGTTTTCTCGCCTCTTTTCTTGCGAAGCTCCGCCCACTTTTAGGTCACATGTCCAGTGGAGCGCACTTGCACACTCTGCCGCTCGCAACTTTTTCCCCGCGAGTTGAACTCTTTTCTCGATTTTTTCACTAATTTGCTCAATTTTCTATAGAAAATTCTTATTAAAAGTGTGTTTTCTCTATCAAAAACCTGAATTTTCATCAAAATAGTTAATTTTGCAGGCTCTTCCGCAGAAATGTGGCGTAATTTGCCAGTGTTGGTGTCGTCGGCAGTCAGGTGAGTAAATCCTTGCATTCCTCCAATCTAACCACAATTTTACGCATTTTTCCGTGTTTCAGATCTCAAAATGCGACTTCTGTGCGATTTTCGAGTCAAATGAAGCAATTTTTCGACGACGAATCCAACTTTGGAAAAGCCGAGCTGCGTCCCAAGTACCGGCCGGGAAGAAGTTGGACGGAGGAGGAATTGCGACTGAAAAGCAACTCAGATCTGCACAAATTATGGTGAAAAAGCGAAGAAATGTTGCATAATCACAAGAAATCCATTGCAGGTACGTGTGTGTGAAGGAGAGAAACATGCTGATAACGATGAAGAAGGCACACATTTCGCGTGCTCGCAACATGCCCAACCCAGAGAGAATCGATCGTGTTCAGGAGGTGGGGAAGAATGGAAATTGAAAAGAAGTTAAAAAGAATTCACTTTCAGACGATGAACAACATTGAAAACGTGGTTCACGAGCGAAATGACTCGGTTTTCCGTCTGGAGACTGGCGAATCGGCGGCGCCGAGAGAAAGGACCATCACTTCGTTCGCCGGATTCACCTACAAGTGAGATTTCCCTTTTTTCCTCACAAAAATCAATATTTTTCTTGCAGAAAACAAGCAAAAGAGCACTTCGAACCAGCGAAACCCGGGGAGAAGGAGTACGAAGTGCCGTTCCTCGACGAAGACGCCTACATGATGCAGAAGTTGTGGAACGAGAAGGAATTCATGAAGAATAGAGACAGGTAGGCGGGAATTTAATTGTGGAGCATCTGAATTTGTGATTTGCAGACTGGACGACGAGAAGAGACGGGCGGCCCGAACGGAAGACATGGATCGGTTCAAGAGAGGCGCTCCACGGGTTTTCAATCGATAATTCTACAGTTTCTCTTGAAATTTTCTAGATCTTTTAGGCTTCTGTTGTTCATTCTTGTTTCAAAAATGGTTATTATTATCAAAAAGTGTTTACTTTTCTTCGAATTCTCAATTAATCCTCTCCGGGTTCTCTCCCGATGCATACCTCCTATTTCCCTTGTCGTTTTCTGACTTTCCCTTCAAATTCCCCATTCCTCCAGTAAAAATGGCCCATTGATCGGCTCATTTCGTCATGTATCCGTCACCATCGCCCCGTTCCACGACGGCCAGTGACAGACACGCGAAATTGCTGCTTATCGGAGAGAACGCCGCTGTCAACGAATTCGACGAACGACACAGACGGGTAATCGCACAAATTCTTCTTCAAATTACAAATTCAAACTGTTCCAGCAAGGAATAGACGCAGCTCGAGCACTTGCTCAGCAATACCGAAGCCGAATCACAGAAAATAAGGATGCGAATCAGAAACAAGCTGCCAAGGAGCTCAGCAGGTAGATCTTTCCTTCTTATCGCTGCCTTTGCAATCCTCCTTCAGATACGTTCGATGTGAGCTGAAAGACGAGCCGAACTCGTTCAGCGAAGCCTTCCTGAATGCCATCGACGGTCGGACCGAAGGAGCATCTCAGTCGGCCGTGTACAACTGCGTTCGCAGCTCGTCGCTGGATCAGAAGAAGGCCGGCATCCTGTTGATCGTGTGTCTGGCGGAAACGCACGCGGCAAATGTCATCAGATACGCCAACTACCTGCTGAAGATGCTTAATACCGGAGGAATGGACGAGGAAACTGTGCGGATGGCCTCCAAAGCACTGTCTTTTCTCATTGCGGTAGGGATTTGGCAAGAATTTATGGCTCCGGGACATTTCGGTCTGTATTTTCGAGTATTTTGGGTAGGAAAGTGTCAAGTTCACTTCAAAAAAACGTTTTACTAGCCTTTTTATATTGGTTCTAGTTTTCCGACCCAAAAAACCCGAAAATACAATGCTTTTGACTGCGAAATGTCCCGGAGCCGAATTTACTTAGGTCTGATCTTCACTAGTCAAAAAGTCTGGTTTCGCCAACATTTAACGACGTTGGAACGATGCCGATGGGTTATTGCGATCCAAATACTCGGACAGTTCAATCTAGTCATTAGAGCATTCATTAACTTGAACAAGAATAGGCCATTGCCATGCAATTCTCCTTTCCAGACATGCAAATCGTACTCGAACGAGCTCGTCGACCGATGTCTGGACCACTGTCAGGAGTGGCTTCTGCCGCTTCCGCAAGGCAGTTCCCTACAAAAAGACAAGCTGGAAGTCGACGAGACCCGCCGACTCGCCGCCGCGCATCTGTCGAAGGAGCTGGCACTGGCGACGCCGTCGGCCTTCTTCCTCAGAGTCAACCTGTTCTTCCGATACATCTTCCACGGCATCAGAGACAATCGGCCGACGGTTCGGATCGCAGCCATCGACGCGTTGCACATTGTGTTTGTGATCGTGTCGCAGAGGGAAATGAAGCATCGCACCGAATGGTTCAAGGTATGGAAATTGGAAGTTTCATGTTGAAGTTAAACTTTTTCTTTTCTTTTTCAGAAAGAAGTAAAATCAAACGTCGAGTGGTTTGAAGTGAGTCCTTCTTTATCTTCTTCTGATTTTTCGTCTTACTAATCCTTTGATTTTCCAGGAATCCCTGCAAGAAGCGTTCAAAATCCAGAACCGGACCCAGAAAAAGGACGACTATCCGTCTCACGACATTGATCGTTGGCACGCCGTCGCACTGATTCTGAACGAGCTGTTCCGGATTTCCGACGGCATGATCGAGATGGTCCGCATTGATTCGACACAGTTCATGCAGTGCACGTACCTGAAGGAAGACGAGGAGTGCGGAGTCGAGTGGCTTTGTTTTGAGAGGTAGGATTCATGATTTATTGTTTATCCACTTTGTTTTCCAAAAAGTTATCTGATCCCCTCTTCCAATTTCCAAGAGATTGCAGAGAACCATCCACAGTGGACAGTGTCACTGCCAAGGAACTCGTCGCTGAGAACCTCGAGAAGGTAACACTTCCTTATCAGTCCCTTATCACCTAATCACTCTCCAGATCTGCGAGACCGTCCGTCTGATCATTCCACTGGTCAACAACCGTTCGAAACACGCCTCACTGCCGTATCTCAACGCAGTCCTCATGCAACTTCTCCCCAGAATGTGCGGATTCCCCGGATGCACCCGTGCCTTTCAGGATATCTCTTTCGAGACGTGCTATGCTGTGTAAGTGTTAAAAACCCGAAGCTCATGCTCATTTGGTTCTTTCAGGCTACAAAGAAGTTCGATTGCTGCGCCGGCCATTGGTCTCATGATTTTCGCCAATGAAGATGTCATTTTTCCAGTTGTCGACAAGCTGATCAATTTCATTTCGCAAGCTATCAAGTTGGTTTTTCCTCTAATTTTTCAATGTTTGAAGCTCACAATCAAATAATCAAAAAGTAATGTTTCCAGAAAAGCGAACAACACGGAAGTTCTCGACCACTACTTCTCGTTTCTGTTCCTGTTCGTTGATGTTTATCATGATAAAGTTTGTGATCAGGTATCAATTCCTCAGCCATTTCCAGCCTTTTCAACTCATTTTCCAGACCAAAGGAATAATACCGATCCTACTGGAACTTCCGTTGTCGAGATCCGTCGCCAATGTCCTCAAAATGATCATGATGCGGATTCCGAGACTTCGGCTGAATGTTCACGACGGAGTCATGGCTTCTGTGTACTTCACACTCACCGGATGCCAAGTTCCGCCCAAATCCGATCCGACCGTTGAGAAATTGCCAGGGCCGAAGGCTATTTTGCAGGTGAGTAGGTTAGAATAGGGAAACATTGCATTCACTCCTTCACAAAACAAAGATTGAAACTGCTACGATCCAAAAAACGGATTTTCTTTATTTTCAAAGCAATTTTCTCTCAAAAACCCAAATTTTGCTGGATTTTTATCATTTTCACAAAAATTATGTTTCCAGAAAGCCGAATTGGACCCTGAGTACCATGCGAGCCTCGTCCTGGCCATTGACGTGCTCGGCGAGTTCTTCTTTTCCAGAGGAGCCCTTCAGAGGATCATGCAGTACGTCGCAGATGTGAGTTCCTTCTATTTGATGGAAAATTGCCTCTAAACTCATTCAATTCGTCCCAACATTTTCCGAAACAATTTGCGGCAGTCTAACTTTCCAATTTTCGAATTCCCCCGTTATTCCCCTTGTTTCCAGCACTACCTAACCGCGTGGAGCGTCGAAATCCGTCTGTCGGCGGTGGTCTCGTGTTGCGAAATGGTGCTTCCGTTCGTCGCCGTCTACAACAAAGTGACTGTCGACAAACGCACCGGACTGCTTCAGACCATCTACGGAGTCCTCAGAGCCATGTGTTCCGTGCTTGTCAATGATTCGGGTGCGTATTCAAATCATTCAAACAAGTTTTATAATCCCTGCTTTCCAGACGTTCGTGTGCGTCTACAAGTGGTCAACTGCATGAGTCGGATGCCCCGTCAATGCCTTTCCCACCTGGCCCAACCCGAAATGCTCGAAGTTCAATTCATGGCACTTCACGACGAGAAACTCGAAATGCAACGGGCCTGCGTGACGATGCTCGGCCGGCTCGCCGAGCTCAATCCGGCTCTCGTGCTGCCCCGGCTGAGACTGATGTTGCTCGAGTGCATGAGCCAAATGATGCAGAGCGGACAGACGAGATTGGAGTTGCACGCGGCCAAGATGATAACACAACTGGCCCAGCAGTCGCCGCGGTTCATGAGACCGTACACCGGAAGTCTGATGGTCGCGTTGGTTCCGAAGATCAGGACGGAGCAGAAGGTAAGGGGAGGAAAGACAACATTACTGGGAATGAGCGTAATGTTTAACCTAATGGGAAATGTGAACTTTTTGAGGCCAAATTTTAAGTTCCTGGTACTTTTTCAATAGGTTCCAAACCAGTTTCGGCTAGATCCCGATGAATACAGCTGATTCTGATTGCTTTCCGCTAAAATATTGAAAACATGAATAACGTTTTTCTTATTCTGCAAGAATAATGTTCGTTTCTATAGAACGGATGAATCTAGATTAGTTTGAGAAGTAAAGACCAAATCCTTTATTGAAAATGAGCTGACTCTAGAAAGAGAATCAAGAGAGTCACGGTGCTGCATCTGCGATCTTCTTCAACTCATCGGCCGACAGATCCCCGCACATCTCGTAGCCTCCGTCGTGTCCCTCTCCATCCTTGGATCCGACCTGCGACGGCGGTTTCGCCGTCTTCATCATCGTCTGCGGCCGGGCCGTCGCCATCGAAACCGACGTCAGCTTCATCGTGCGCACCGATTCCTTCTCGACATCCGAGTCTTCCCTGATCGGCGTGTTCTTCTCGTTCGGACTCTCCTTTCCGTCCTCCTTGGGCCGTTCCTTCGATCCTTCCGTCGACTTCTTCGCCGGCTTCTTCTTCTCCTCCATCGACTCCTTCGACACCTTCTCCACACTGCCTCCGACTCCTTCGCTACTCTTTCCCTCTGCTTTTCGCTGACTTCCCTTAGACACGAGACTCGGTCTCGGATTCTTCGGACCCATTCTTCCACTTGAAGGCGTCTTCTTCTTCGAGCATCCCAGTAGTAGGATCGAATAAATTGGCAACAAGTGCAGAATGATTGATATCAGTCGAGTGGAGTATGATAGCAGCTGCAAAGTTTGAATTTTGTCTTGGGAACCGGGGCCCGTTACTCACTTCCATTGCGATTGTTGAAATAAGTAGAGACAATGAATGCATTTCTGAATCACTATCTGTTTTATCGGATGCCCCAATTAGAACAAATCACAGAAATTTGATAACGTGAGAAATGAGAAGAAGAGTTGAAAATCCCCAATTTTCCCTGTTCCCTCCCTAAAATTCCCCTAATTCTCTATTTTTCCAGTACTCGGAAGTGACGACTCACGTGTTGAACGCAATCAGTGAGATTTCGGTGATCGGAGGATCGGAAATGGTCAAGAATCTGAAGGAGATCTTCGACAAAGTCGCAGTCATCGTCAACGATGCGAGCAGTTTGCACAAGAGAGAGTCGGCCCTCCGTTGTATCACTGGAATGGTCCGTGCCACTGCCTACGTCGTGGATCCCTACAAAGACTACGCTACCCTTCTGGACGATCTTCTGCGGATTCTGAAGAACGTCGGAGGTACCACGATCCGTCGGGAGTGCATCAGGACACTCGGAGTGCTCGGAGCCATCGACCCATACACCTACAAAGTGTTCAACGGCTCGATCCAGTCGTCCACACCAATCAGCACGGCCCTCTCCCTTCCCGACATTCCTGCTGACCTGATGACGAACTACGATCCGAGAGGAGAGATCATCCAGTGGTACAACTACGAGCGGTGCACCCTCGAAGAGTTCTATCCGGCCATCACAGTCGCCAATCTGATGATGATGATGGAGCACGAGGACTCGCAGAACATTGCTGAGATCGCGCAAGCCGTCGTGACCATATTCCGAAGTCTCAACGAGGCGGCGACTCAATTCGCGAATCAAGTCGTTCCGAAGCTGATCGAAGTGTGCCGCAGGTCGACGACGCCCACGACGAAAGCCTTCTTCTTGAGACAACTCTCCATCTTTGTGGCCATTATAAAACTCGCAGCCACTACCTACATGCCCTACATTTTCAGTATTATAGCTGTAAGTTCATCCAAACTTTTCCAAAACAGGAATCCTTTTTCAGGACGCCTGGAAAGAAGACGTGTCGATCAAGATGGTTGTGATCCAAGTGCTCACCGAGATGGGAACAGCCATCGGCCCGACGTTCAACCAATACACCGGAGAACTGATACCGTACCTGCTGGCAGTTCTGCAGACTGATAAGACCAAGGACAGGGCGCTGACTGTGAAGGTGATGGAGGCGATGAAGCCGCTGGCGAACTGCATCGTCCAGCACCTGCACCTGGTGCTTCCTCCGATCCTGAACATCCTGGACGACGTGTCTCTGAAGCTGGCGATCCGTCAGACGGCTATAGACACGGTGCTGAACATCTCGGGAAACAACGAGGTCGCCGCGTACTGTCCCCGCATGATGCAGAGCTGGCACCACAACATTCCGACGGGCGAACTGCGCGAGAAACTCATGCTTCTGCTGATAGAAGTCGTCAGACAACTCGGAAAGTTCTTTGACATCTTCAAGAGAAGCGTCGATAACAAGCTGTCATTCTACAATCTCGACCGTGGAGAGTTGTTCGAGCAGTACCGGAAGCTGTCGACGCGGGCGCAGATGTTGAAGGACCCGTGCACGAACAAGGTCTATGAGAACGTGACGGCCAATCAGAGCATTGTCAAGGGATCCGTGCAGTCGGACCACTCGGACGGAGTCAACGGAGCATCGTACGAATCGAGAGGATCCGAGAGGACCAATCAGAACGACGAGCACTACGGAGCAGAGGACATGAGTACGTTTTCAGGGAATTCAGAATTCCTTGTTGATCCTGCCTCTTCTAATCCCCTCAGATTCAGAAGCTCGTCAAAAACCACTGGGTGTACGCGCCACCAACGAGCTGAGCACTGTCAAAATCCTGAAGCAACGACTCAACAAGGATGTGAGTTCTAGTCCAGCTTCTCCATAACTTTCCTTCATTTTCAGCTAATCAGCCAATGGAAAAACGACACTGTTTCATCAAAAGACGAGTGGGTGCAGTGGCTATCGAGGCTTCGAATAGGATTTTTGAAGGTCCGTTTTCTAGTTTTTATCACTTTATCACTGATGAACTGATTGTTTCAGAGTGGCAGCAGTCCGTCACTCCGCGCGGCTTCTTCCCTCGGAGACCAATATCCCCAGTTGGCTTGTGACCTGTTCCCCGCCGCATTCATGTCCGTCTGGACAGAACTCGACTCGGATGTCCAAAACGACCTGACTGCTTCCCTGCTCAAAGCCCTGAAGACGGGACACGCGGAGCTCGTGGCGACAGTTCTGAACCTGGCAGAGTTCATGGATCACTCGGAGAAGGGACCGCTTCCGATCGAACACGACGTTCTCGGATTCTTCGCCGAGGAGACAAGAGCCTACGCGAAGGCCACCAGATACAAGGAGTTGGGCATTCTGAAGAAGTCCGAAGCGGCCAAGACACTCGTGTTGAACCACGAGGACTGCCAGTCGCTTATCACGTACGTTTTTGAGATTCACAATCTTGAAGCGCTTCTGCCGGAAGGCTGATCTGGCTGATCAATCTTGGAACCCTTTTTCTACCAGCCTACCAAGTTTCAGACAGTTTCGGCAAAGATTGTCATCTCCCTCCATATTCATATCCTTTTCAGATTCTCCAACAAACTGAACGTGCAGGAACAAGCGGTCGGTGTGGTGAGATACGCCGAGAAGAACAAGATGAACATAAAGATGCGCGGTCGTTGGTACGAGAAGTTGAACGAATGGGAGAAGGCGCTGGAGGCGTATCACTCGGAGACTCTGGAGAAACGGCCCGATGCGGACCGGACGAAGGAGTTCACGATTGACGACATTTCGATGCACGAGATGAGGTGTCTGGAGGCACTGGCGCAGTGGGGACAACTGAACGAGCGGTCGGCGATGTGGGCTGTCGAGAGGGATCGGAAGGAGACGACGATGGACAAGAAGACCAAGATGATCGATCACAAGATGGGAGTCATTGCGGCGAGGGGAGCATGGGCAGTCAGTGAGTGATTAGTTTGCGCTGATAACACATCGAGAGGCTTCGAGACTTCTCTCAACTCTGTGATGCTGACACTAGATTTGCGCCAAACGAATCACACTTTTAGGGCAGAATCTCGAGATACAGACTATATAAGCAAAACCGAAAACTGAAGGATTGTAGAGAATTGAATGACAAGCAACTTTGCAGTTTGTCGTTTTCACCAGAGATGGGTTTAACCTCTATCGCAAGAACTGTTCAGTTTTGGTGAAAATGGTCAACTGCAAAGTTGTTTGTTGTTCAATTCTCTGCAATTCTTCAGTTGACAGTTTTTCTCTATCTAGTCAGAATCTCGAGTTACAACCCAAAACGTGAAAACCGCTTCGACTATCGTTTGGCGCTCACTGTTAGTTAGTTGGGACTGCTAGTAAGCGCTTTCGAGGTAAAGGTGAAACACAGTGCTCGTTTTAGTTCCTGTGAAACATCCCGAGAAACAGTTTTGTAGTATGATTTTGCTTTCCAGACGACTGGAATCTGATGGACAACTACGTGTCGAAGGTGTCAGAAAACACGCAGGACGGATCTATGCTCAGAGCCATCGTCGCTGTTCACAAGTCAGTCCCCGATCTCTCTTCCGACTAATTCCATCCATTTCCTTCAGCAATCAACATCTAAAAGCCATGGAACTGATCACAAAGGTCCGAGATATGGTCGACAGTGATTTGACAGCGACGGCCGGAGAAAGTTACGAGAGGGCCTACGCTGCGATGACATTCGTGCAGCAAGTCGCCGAATTGGAGGAGTGCATCGAGTTTAAGGTGAGCAACATTCCTGATTTCTCTCGTTTTCCCAATATTCAACAAAAACACGAAATCCGTTACTTCCAGTCTTTATTACAATAACATTAAAAAACCTTTGTTGTGCTGGATCGAAAGAAGAGATAGGTGCGCCATAGAGGTTGAATGTGCTTTGGAACCGAGAGAAGAGGCCGATATCAGCGAGAGGGGACCTTATCAGTAGGCCCCCGCCAGCGCTTTCGTGATCTTTCCCTTCTGATTGGTGAGGATCAGACACGCGCCTTGATCGGTCTTCTCGATGTAGACGCGGCGGCCGTCGACGCAGCGGAGCATGTAGACGAGGTCGCCGTTCTTGCGGGTGATCATCACGAACTTGCCCTTATCAGCCAGCTGATAAGTCTCCTTGCGGTCGCCGTTCTCGATGTTCATGTCCGGAGCCATCACGCTGGAAAAGAGAAGGTTCCCTCAAATCCGGAAGTTCGGTAGAGCGCTCTTTCGAAACTTTGATTCTCCTGTCTACTGTTTTCGTGTCGAGACCCAGCAACTCACGTCTGCTCGGCGGTGGTGAAACCGTAAGAGTTCCACGTGGCCGGAGCCGGCGAAAGCGTCGAAACGGTCGACGAAGCGACGGCCGAGCTGACTTCGGACTCCTTCGTCGACGATTCGGCAGACGAACTTCTCGACGACGACATACGCTGACGCGACAACTTCTGAAACCGCCAAGGATTCTGCATCGTGGTCATCTGGATCCTCACCTCATCGGAGCCTTTTTTGGCGGCACGGGGGCAGCGAGCGGGTTTCGGTCCGCGACGGGATCCGGAACCAGACGACATTTCGTGAGAAAAGAGAAGACGATTCGGTTGGATACGGTGAAGTGATTATCGATTGATTTGTTGGAACGACTGATAAGAGAAAGTGGAGTAGGGCAGTGGAACGAATTTCCGGAAAAAAAACGTGAAACTTTTTTGTAAGAATAAAAAATTTTTTTTGAAAAGTGTCGAATTTGTGAAATATAGGTGTTCTAATGGGGTTTTGAAAAAAAAATTAAAGTTGCTGTTATTGCCTTCCTCTTGGGTCTCATCACGAAAACGGGTTCTGACAAATACAGAGCTTCCGAACGAATTATTGGCACTTTTTTGTTGAAATATGAAGAACTGAAGAACGAAAAAAAAATGCTGCCTTTTCTAATCAGAATCCAGAATTTTCTACCTGTTTTCCAGATAATCATGTAATTTTAACGAATCGTGACGAACCCATCAGGTGCTCAGATTGTACAATTCATCAAAACGTTTCCTTGTTTTCCTATCAATTTCCTCAATTCTTATTCTCTAATCACTGTTTTCAGACGCGTCCGGAACGTCGTCCGCGCATCGCCCTTCTCTGGAGTCGTCGTCTGCAAGGATGTCGTCGGAACGTGGAGCAGTGGCAACGACTCGTGATGCTCCGCGGTCTCGTGCTCACTCCGTTCGAAATGCACCCTCTCCGCGTGAAGTTCGCCTCAATGTGCCGGAAGCAGGGAAAGTCGTCGATGTCGCGAGCAGTGCTCCGCGAGCTGTTCGCCGTGCCGCCCGACACGGATCTGCTCACGTGCAAAGCCACCTTCGACAAGCCGCTTCTGGCGCTGGGACTCGCGAAACAGCTGTATTCCGACGGACACAAGGATCAGGCGATCCGCGGATTGGAGGACTTTGCGGGTTACTGGGAGAAACGGGGCAATCCGACGCCGAGCTACGCCGTCCGGGATGTTCCGATGCCGCAGCTCAAGGAGCCGTCGAGGGTTTGTGCAAAGTTGCTGCTCAAGTTGGGAGAGTGGATCGATGTCAGGGCAAAGACTGCACAGGTTGGTTTTTGGAAATGGAAATGCCTGAAAATCAGCAAAAACTCATCTAAAAAGTTGTTGTTCCAGCACCACATCGCCGCCGGTGACATGTCATTCGTCAAGCAAGAAATCCCCGGTTCCATGGTTTCAAAGGTATCAGATCACTCTGTCAGTCTTATCACTTATCACCTCTTATCAGGACACTCGTGCTCCAGAAGTGATCGCCTTTGAGAGAACCCTCGGTTACTATCAACAAGCGGCGAAATTCGATCCGAAATGGCACAAAGTCTGGCACAAAATGGCATCTTCGCATTTCTATGCAATTATGAATGACCGGGCGAGCAGGTAACTTTTAGAAGTTTTACGCTTTCCCAAGGATTAAAAATTGCTTTTACAACTCAATTTGAACCGATTCTCGAGCTTTCACTAATTCTGACCAGTTCCAGAGCAACTCCACCACCACGAGGACACTCTCCGATACCACACATTGCACCAGGACTCGCTCCACAGATTAACAAGCACAAAATGGAGTTTACGTTTAAGAATGGTAAGATTTCGGGGGAAAATACAGGAAAAACGACAAAAATTGAAGTTTTTCCGATTTTAGTCAGTTTTGGTGTAATTTTTCCTATTTCTGTAGCTCGATTTCTATTTCTATTTATTAAACCAGTTTCTGAGAAAGGAAAAATAGGTAAAGTTCCATTGATCCTGTTTTCTCGCTGGGGCCGTCAGCTGGCACCACTCCTTGTACCCCCTTCTTGCTAGTCGCATCCACGTAGCTCTTTTCTGTAGCTTTCTGTAGCTCTAAAAGCCAAAAAGCAAAAAAGCATTTCAATTTTAATCAAGATTGATAAATCAGATTTCCGAGTGATTTCTAAAAGTCTCCCATTCACCTAACCGCCCTGTTAGCATCTCCAGACTACCCGATCCCTCCGCCACTCGGCTCACTCGTTGGTCTCGGCCCCATGCCGGCCTACTCCTCCCCGACGTTCGGTACCTCTCCGACTTCCCAAAATCAACACCAACACCCGCTGACACCTCCGTATCTGAACCATGCCCGGGAGGCCGTCATCTGTTTCACGAAGGCGCTGATGTGCAGTGATGGATCCCGACTCGAGGACACGTTGAGACTTCTGCAGTTGTGGTTCGACTACGGAGATCACGATACCGTCTACGATGCACTCTCGGAGAATGTCAGTGATCTGCCGGTTATCACATGGCTAGAGGTTGGGGATAAGGGGGATATCAGAAGAGAACAGAGCATCTTGCAGGTGATCCCGCAACTGATGGCCCGTCTCGACAGCCCATCCAATCAACGGGCTCTTCAATTGGTCATTCGAGTGCTCGGAGACCTCGCAAAGCACCGCCCGCAAGCAGTGATCTACGCGTTGACCGTCGCTTCGAGAAGTACTGATAAGCACAGGAGTACGAATGCACAGGCGGTGATTGACAGGATGTTGGAGTACCATCCGAGACTTGTTGGAGAGGTAAGCAACGGGAAAGGGGCGGGGATTTGGCCTGTTCAAGCCTATTTTGAGAAGCTCCCAAAACATAAAAATACAAGCGATCTACAATACAAAAATCATTTATTCTACAATATTAGTTGCTCAAGAATTCAAGACATCATTATGTTCGTGCCATTTCGTGCATTGCTTCTCTCGAGGGGGCCGTAGCATCACTCCTTATGGGTTGTACTCAATCGGGAGGTTCTTGCGACGGACCATTCCGTCTCCCTGGAACCACTCGCGACGGAACTGCTTGGCGGCGCCGTCCGGAGTGTTGGTCCACTCGACGGTGATGCGGTCGTTGTTGGTGTCCTCCTGTCCGTAGGCGAACGCATCGCACGAAACGGCGAGAAGGACCGCCTCCTTGGGGTCGAGCACTCCACACGGGGGGTCCACTCCGAGACGCTTCATGTTCGTCGTCTTGATGCCGTATCCGATGCGGCGGGCCGACGAGTTGATCACCTTGATGTGGTAGGTGTGCTTGTCGTCGTACGGCGCGTTGAACACGATCTTCGCGTTCGGCTGCGTCTGGATGTCTCCTGGTGGGACGGATTGGGCCATGTCGATTCGATGGAGTTGTTGAGGACTCTATGAAGAAACTGCCCGAACCCTCCCCCTTTTATACCCTTCTTATCGTGCCCTAGATCTACACAGTTCGATCAGATAACAAAGAGTTCACGTACAAATTACGTGAGATTCATCTTTACTTTATTCCCGTTTTCCAGTTTCCACGTGTTTTTGAGAGAAAAACCCTTGAAAACCCATGTTTTCCCATTGGATTCTGACCCAAATCTGTCCCAATCGTTAGCATCTTGTTAGATCCATCTGAAAAGTATTGAGAATCCCTGAAAATATGTCTGATATGAACAAAAATAAGGATTTTCTACCCTTCCCGGGGCCAGCTTCTAAACGAAATCCCTATTTTATAATTTTCCAGGCCAAACTAGTAACGGAAGAGCTGGTGAGATGTGCTATTCTGTGGCACGAGCAGTGGCACGACGCCCTCGACGAAGCGAGCCGTGTCTACTTCCACGTGAGTCTTCTGGGATTACGGTCTTTTCTGCAATGAATCACTCAGAGACGGCTGCAGGACAACAACGTGCAGGCCATGTTCGAAGCTCTTCGAAACATGAATCAGTTGATGGAGAAGGGCTCGCCGACGACGTTGAAGGAGAACAGTTTCGAGCAGACGTACCGAGTCGATCTGAAGGAGGCACACAACTATGTGAAGGCGTTCGAGAATCACGGAAACGTCAAGGATCTCAATCAGGCATGGGAGATTTATTGCTCGGTAAGTTGTTTGAAGCAGGAAAACCTGTATAACCGATAGGAAAAAATTCGCCAATGATTGCGAAATTTGGCGTAATACTGTAGAAATAGTGTATAGAACTAGCTTATCAATCTTATCAATACTGATCAGTTCTGTGATGATAAAATTACAGACCTGGACTTTCCGATTGTTCCTATTCCCTCAAAAAGGCCCATTTTATCAGCTAATCCCATTCAGGTCTTCAAAAAGCTGCGTGACCAACTGTCCACCCTGACCCATCTCGATCTGGTCTATGTTTCTCCGAAGCTTGTCAGTGCCAAGGATCTGGAACTCGTCGTCCCCGGAACATACGATCCATCGGCTCCGGTCATCTCGATCGCTGAATTCGATTCAAAAATGCAGGTTAGTCAGAGGGTTTTTGGTGGTGAATGAAGCTTTGAGTTTGGCTCCGGGACATTTCGCAGCAGCTGAAACGAGCACTGTATTTCGAGGTTTTTCGGGGCTTCGAATCTGGATTTCACTTTTAAAATCATCTTACTAGACGTCCCGACAGTTTTGAATTGTGCCTAGTGACAGTGGACGAGCGCCGCTTCCCGTTTGTAGCTGCTGCGCCAAATCCAGTAGATCTCAACCGTCAGGACGTCTAGTGAGATGATTTTAGAAGTGAAATTCAGATTCTACGCCTCGAAAAACCTAGAAATACAGTGCTCGTTTCAGCTGCTGCGAGATGTCCCGGGACCTTGTATATGTGTCCCTATCTTTTATTCCTTTCCCTTCAAAACCACTTCCAGGTGATCACGAGTAAACAGCGTCCCCGGAAGATGAACATGCGCGGATCCAACGGCCTCCTCTACCATTTCTTGCTCAAAGGACACGAGGATCCGAGACAAGACGAACGAGTTATGCAGCTGTTCGGACTCGTCAACACACTTCTCGCTTCCAATTCGGAGACCGCCCGAAGGAATCTGTCCATTCAGGTGGGTCAATTTCCGAAAAGATCAGGAAAAGCACCAGCAAGTTTCAAACTTCTTATTCTTCTTTGTGTCAATTTATTTAAAACTCCTCTTTTCTAGCGCTACTCTATCATCGCATTGAGCAAAGACTCTGGACTGATCGGATGGGTGCCGAATTGCGACACTTTGCACGCGTTGGTCAAGGAGTACAGAGACAAAAAGGCAAAGATTCCGTTGTCGATCGAGCACAAGACACTGCAGAAGCTCTCGATGGACACGGAACACTTGACACTCATGCAGAAGTTGCAACTATTCGAAAGTGCGCTGGCAGTGACACGTGGAGAGGACATTCGCAAAGTTCTTTGGCTCAAGAGTCCCAGTTCGGAGACGTGGTTCGATCGGAGGACCAACTTCACGAGATCCGTCGCAACCATGTCCATGGTCGGACATATTCTCGGACTTGGAGACAGGTTAGCAAGATTTCTGTGAACGGGTACTAGGAAAACAGAGAATCTGTTCTTATCACGGGGTCTGGAAATGAGAAAACCAGTTGACAAAACAGAAAAGTACTGTTTTGGCTGTGGAATCGGCTCTGGAAACTTGCATTTCTCAAAAATCTCCCTGTTTTACAACTTTTTGAAACAGGAAAGAAAGTTCCAAGCCGTCTTATTTTGCAGACATCCATCGAATCTGATGCTCGACCGACTCACAGGAAAGATCGTGCACATTGACTTTGGAGACTGTTTCGAAGTGGCGATGCTCCGCGAGAAGTTCCCCGAGAGAGTGCCGTTCCGACTCACCAGAATGCTTGTCAATGTGAGTCTAATGATCCTAATCTCTGAAATACTAAAGTCTTGCAGGCAATGGAAGTGACCGGACTGGAAGGAGTGTACAAACTGACGGCCGAACGAGTTCTGAAAGTGCTCCGATCGAACCAAGAGTCTCTGATGGCAGTTCTGGAAGCATTCGTCTACGATCCGGTGATCAACTGGAGACTTGTCGAGGGAATGCGCAAGGATCCGAAGATCAAGAAGGACGCCGTGCGGATCAGCACTCAGTTGCTGCCATCGGCCAACACGACAAGCACTATCATCGATTCGATCAAAAGGAAGTTGGCTGGTGGGTTATTTATAAGAATATTGATAAAAATTGGTGAAAAATGGTACAAAAACTGCGGAATTCTATCAAAAATAACCATGCGCAAACTAAAAATTGAGAAAAATCTACTTTTTCAGCCAAATTCCCTAAGTTTTTTTAGCCTTTTCTGGGATTTTTTTTCAAATTTTCTTGCAAAATCTCATTTTTCTCATTATTTTCTAGCTTTCCCCATCAATTACCTTCTACTGTTCACTTCCAAGTCCCTTCCAGTTCCCGTTTTCCCATTTTCCACTAAGTCTGCATTTTGCCGTCGCCGTGTTTGCGGACTTGGTGTTTAGTTGCTCAGAACTCGTCGTTTTCCTCATTTTTCCACGTTTTCCAGGAGTTTTCGGTTATATTTTCATTGAAAACTAGATAAGAAAAAAATTAAAAGTATTTCAAAATTAATTTTAATTTTTGAAAAATGAAAATATTGATTTTTCCGATTTTCAATATTTTTTCGATTTCCGGGGGCAAATTGTTGATAGAAACTGGCATTTTCACTGTTATTCATGAAATATGAGGCGGTGAATGCTAATTTTCCTCGAAAAACTCAAAAATTCAGCTAGAAAGTTAGAAAAATCAACGAAAAACCGCTAAAAGACCAGCGCTTCATCTTTTTCTACTCTTTTCTCCTCGATTTCCCCCTAATTTCCTTTAATTTTTCAGGCACCGAATACGTGTACGGCGACAATCCGGAGCCTCTTACCGTCGAAGTACAGCTGGATCGACTCATCCGACAGGCCACTTCTCACGCGAATCTCTGCCAGAGTTACATCGGATGGTGTCCCTTCTGGTAGTCTAATTCTCCATTTTCTTGTAATTTCTCATTTAAAAACCACCCGAAAATCCTGCCTTTCACCCAATTTTCATTCCAATGTCTCCTATATTCTCCATTTTTTTCGTTTCCCATGACCCTCAAAAATCTAAAATAACTTCTCCATTATCCCAGGTTTACACACTTTTGCCATCTCCAAATTTAAGTACTTTATTTAAAAATATGCCAATTTTTTCAAATTACCGCCCTCGACTTTCTGTTCTTTTTCACTTCCACCGCCCGTTTTGCAATAATTTCTCTGCGATTTTCATGTAATTTTTCCCGAAATTTACGCGAATTTTCTGACATTCTAGGCCACAGTTTCCCGTTTTTTGTAGTGTACATACAACTCGATTTTTGCTCGTTTTTAACGGAAATTTGTAAAAATTGAATTTTTTCTAAGTTTTTGGTTTTTCCTTGGATTCTAAAGGTACTGAGAGCCTTTTTCCAATTTTTCCACTGAATTTTCTGAATTTTTCAAAAAATTTTCCATATTTTTCCCGTTCAGCTCGTAGCTGAAACAGAGGTAAAACACGATGCGACGAGCAAGGATTCAGGCAAAACCGAATATTTCAAAAGGAGGCAAACAGAAGGCGACGGTGCCGATTTCAGTCGTCAAACAGGAAGAATTGTACGTTTTCCGCGAAAATTATGGGAAAAATCACAGAAAAGCATAGAAAATGACGGAAAATCAAGGAAAAACTGTTATTTTCGCAAAAAATGGTGAAAATCCTGTGTTTTTGCGCATTTTTGTCAAGTTTTCATCAAAAATCTAGCCAAAACTCACTTTTCAAAAAAAAAATATTTTTTGTAACTTCATTTTTTTCAGATCCTTTGCTTCTGAAGACCCTCCAACATCTTCAGCCTCTTTCGAATCTCCAGTGATCGTTGAGAATGCAGACGTGGCTCCAGTCGAAACGGAAAACCTTCTGGATCCGCCTTCCGAATCCATGAGGAGCCTAGAACTCGACAGACAAGATCTCTCTGTTGATGTGAAGCCCCATCATGTTCATTTCACTGATGACGTCATTGATAACGAGCCCCATCACACGAACAACGTCTCGTTATCTCCAGGAGCACTGCTGGCCAGTCCCCAATTCGCGACTCCGCATCCGCCGTCTCGTCTAATGACTCCCCGATCGAGAAACGTGTCAATGTGCGAGGATGAGCTCATTTTACAGCCAAAACAGCCCCGGGACAAGAAAAGATTCTCGGGAAAAGAGGAACTCGACACGAAGACGTGGAAGATGTCCGATTTGGCGAGGTGGAACCCCCGGAACGAGCACACGAGCTTCAAGAGGGAACGTCGTTCGTCGACCAGCTCCACCATAATCACCAAATCCGAGATGGGAGACGTTCCGATGGATGTGCCACGTGTCAACGCGCCGCAAGTCAAGATCGGAGCAGACGGACGGCTCGTGATAGACGAAACGAGTCTGGTGGTCCAGTCGGCGCAGATCAACCACGAATCCGTCTGGGAGACCGTCGAGGAGGGGCGGATGGGGTCCAAGATAACATCGTTGTCGTTCCGAAACAGGATCTTCCGGAAAGCGACACTTTGGAGCGAGAAGGAGACGGATCTGTTCTATGAGGTGCTGCAGTGCACTGGACCCGACTTTGGACTGATGCATCACTACCTTCCGGCGAGGTCTCGTCCCGAATTAAAGGCAAAGTACAACAAGGAGGAGAAGGTGAATTGGGAGAGGATGCTGAAGGTGATAAGCCATCCGGTACGACTTGACGGGCAACTTGAGGAAAGGATCACGAAGATAATGACAGAGATGGAGGAGGAAATTCAGCAGAAGAAGGCACGGCACGAGTACGAGAAAGCCGAGGAGAAGAGGGTCAGGCAGGAGTTGAGGAATCAGAAGGCGACGGAACGGGAAGAGGAGCGGATGGAGAAGGCGAAGGCGCAGAAGTTGTTGAAGAATGCGAGGGAACTCGAGAGAAACATGCGGATGGCGAAGAAGTCGGAGGAGAAGGCCGAGCGGGAGGTGCAGAGGAAGGAGCGGATGGATGCGAAGCAGATGGCTCAGGAGGCGAAAAGGATTGCGAATGAGGCGAAGGCGATCATCAGGGTGGCACGGCAGCAGGAAGCGGCGAAGAGGAGCGAGGAGAGGGACAAGATGATGGCGGTATGGGCTTTTTACATGTTGGGCTGCTGACTCGGGACCTGGTTCATTCGAAAGAGAATCATCGACTTCCTATAGTGAACTTCGCTAACATTTTGCCAAGAAGTCCTTATTTTGGCTCACGGAGCCATCAAAGTCCCAGCTAGCACTAAAATTCAGTAGAAATTAAAGTACTGGAGAGAATGGCCAAAATTAGTACTGACTGGACACTTTAATGGCTCCGTGAGCCAAAATAAAGACTTCTTTGCAAAATCTGAGCTCAGTTCACTATAGGAAGTCGATGATTCCCTTTCGAATGAACCAGGTTCCGAGGCATTATTTTTAAGCAGTCCAAAATGGTAGAAGTAGGACGATTTATTGAGAAAATACATATTACAGCTGGACAGTGACTTTTTGGAGCGAGAAGCCGAGCGGATCATACGGCGACTCATCCAAGAGACCCGGAGAGAAGAGAAGTTGAAGCAGAAGGAAGAGAAGAAGAAGGAGAAGAAGAGCACGTCTCCGGATGATGCACCTGTCGAGAAGACTCCAGAAGACGTCGAGTCTTCTGATTCGTCGACGACGGCGTCGAGTAGTGATGAAGAGGCGCTTCAGGTGAAGACGGCGAGACGGGAGAAGGATCGAATGAAGGCCGAGAGAAGAAATCTGGAGCCGAGGAAGACTGTCATCGGAAAGAAACCCGTTTATGTTGATGCCAGTGGTTAGTCGCTTTTTATTGGGAATAATGAAAATATTCATATTCGTAAATTCCGATTTCTTATTAATCTTCTGTGCTTTTCTAATTTTCGAAGCTGAAAATTCATAAAACTCAATCCCATTTTTATTCCCCATTTTCAGACGCCAAATACGCCCAGCAACCCGTCCAAAAAGCCATCGAAATGGCCAAATTAGCCAACGGATCCATGTTCAACAGTGCTGACGAGGATGATGTTGGTTAGTTGCGCACTTCCTCTGAAACTTCCATATTTCCCCTTTTCCAGAATTCCCTGAAAACGACAAAATGGACACTTCATCGCCAGGCCCCGCCCCTCCACCATCTGTTCCGGAACCTTCTGAATCCGCAGCTCCGACTGCTTCGACTTCTTCTGAATCCACCCCTTCTGCTCCAGAAGTCACTGATGAAGTTCCGAAGGCAGTCAGTGATGTTGTTGAAGAGATTGCAAGGGAAAGAAGCAAGACCCCGGCTGAAAATGAACAGGAAATTGAGAGGAAGGGAGAGGAAAAGAGGAAGAGAGAAGAAGAGGAGAAGGAAAAGGACGAGGAGGGACCGGCGGCGAAGATGGCCAGGATTGAGGAGGAGGAGGACTACGAAATGGATGCAATGGACATGGAAATAGCAGAGACTGTGGATGTGGAGACCAGCTTCGAAGGTACATAACTGGGAAATTCTGAATATCCACCCACGGAGTTTATCCGAAATTCTTGAAATACCGTAGTGTTTTTAAAGGTGCAGCACAATTTTTCCGCTTTTCATTGCCAGACCCGCTGACATAAAACCACCCTCATTACGCAATTCAACTGTCAGAGTGCTTTGGCCGCAATCACCAATCGAGATAAGGATAGCTGCATTCGATTCAGAATGGTCTATTTCCTCTAGTGATTTTTGGTCCATTTTTGCCCTAAACTCCTAGGTTTTGAAAATTCCTCAAAGTGTTGGCGTGTCAGCGGCTATAAACTGTTACCGTGCCGCCACACATTTTTCTGAGTAAATTTTCAAAATCCAGGAGTTTAGGGCAAAAATGGACCAAAGTTCGCTATAGGAAATCGACCATTTTGAATCGCATGCACCTATCCTTATCTCGATTGGTGATTGCGGTCAGAGACAGTTCACGAAAAGCATTTTTTCAGATTCCGCCGACTTGAGCGAGATCGTCGATGTGGAGACAGTGACGGACGACGAAGATAATGGTAGGATTCTGAATTCCAAATCGTTCCTCATTCCCTTTATTCCAGTCCCCTGCACTTCATCCGCTCCTTCGACGTCTTCTGCTCCTCCTCCACCAGCTCCAGTTCCAGAAGTCTCCACACCAATTCGAAGATCCGTGAAGAAGCCGATGACGTGGAAGAAGAAGAAGACTTGATGACCCTGTTTTGATCTGTGAATTCTGTGAATTTCCCAATTTCCCCCAATCGGTATTCCCTCCATTTTCTAGTTTATTTCCGCTTACGGGTTGTCTCTGAACAACATCTTCTCCTACTGCTGATTCTGAATTTCTTATCATTTCTAATCAATTCCCCATTTTCTTCTGATGAACCAATCCATCGCTTTCGCTAGTTTCAACTACTCTCTTTTCTAGGTATTATTACGATTCATAGCACTAAAATTGCCGCCTTTTCACAGCATTTTTGTCATTAAAATCTACTTTTTGAAAGTAATAAATCTTTTGTTTATGGGAAAACTTGTCATCTTTCGTTTCGACATCTCATCAAAAATCAATCTTTGACTTCTTATCCTCCTTATCCATATCCTTATCCTTATCACTCCTTATCATCTCACAAAAAAAACGCAAAAACATCAGCCACCTAGGGGGCTCGAACCCCTGACCTTAAGATTAAAAGTCTCACGCTCTACCAACTGAGCTAAGGAGGCCCCATTGTCTGCCGTCTGGCAGTGCGTACAGGAAATCGCTGATTGGGGCAAGTCGTGGGAGTTGAATTTGCTTAAGATGCATTATCTGTAAAACCTGGACTTTTAGTGAAGGGGCTTGGCACTAGCGCCGAAAGTTTTTCAGATTGGGACTATACTCGGTCCATACATGTATATAGTTGACCTTTTTCAAAAAACAGTACCAGTTTGGTCCTGTACCGTCCCCCCTGTCCAGGGGTGTCAAAAACGACTTTTCAGGTAAAAAAATCTAAAAAAATTGAAGTTTGAGCTTACTTCAGGAAAATTTTGGTGGGTGTTTGGGGTACCCAGGGAAGTGTACACAAAATTTGGTGACTCTCAAAAACCACTAGAAGTATGTTTTTTGACACTTTTTCAGTTTTTTCTCAAAAATTTTATTTTTGCCGTAAAGCCCTCCATTCAACGGTCATTTTCGTTTTTTTACTTCCTCAAAAATGCTTGACCATCATGAAGAAAAATTTAATTGAAGTTGGGGCACTTCTCGTAAAAAGTGTCACCTCGAAAAATAAAATTTTTTATATGATTTTTTGGAGTAACGAAAATATAAGGGATCGATAGGAAATTCAATTCTGATCATTTTTGCAGTTGATCACTTTTCATGATAATCATTCCCTGGCGAGATACAGCCGTTTTCCCGAAGAGCACTTCCAGGCGCGGCGAGACGGCCGGTCGAGGGGTGGGCGACATGTCGCCGCGCGCGCCGAAAAATGCTGTTCACTGTATCGAGCATAACTCTGGAAGGGGACACGGGACAAAAAAGTGATCAACTACAAAGTTGTAGAAGAGACAATTTCCTATCGATTTCACATTTTATTAATGCAAAAATCATCGAAATTGATTGAGATAAGTTAGCTTGAATGTCAATGTTGTTTAGTTGAAGATATAGCTTTTATAAATGACCCAAAATTATATCTAAAACATGAAATCGATAGGAAATCGTCTCCTCTACAACTTTGTTGTTGATCACTTTTTTGTCCCGTGTCTCCTTACAGAGTTATGGTCGATACAGTGAACAGCAGGTTTTGGCGCGCGCGACGGCTTTTCGCCCACCCCTCCACCGGCCGTCTCGCCGCGCCTCGAGGTGCTCTTCGGGAAAACGGCTGTATCTCGTCAGGGAATGATTTTCTGAAAAAGTGATCAACTGCAAAAATGATCAGAATTGAATTTCCTATCGATCCCTTATATTTTCGTTACTCCAAAAAATCATATAAAAAATTTTATTTTTCGAGGTGACACTTTTTACGAGAAGTGCCCCAACTTCAATTAAATTTTTCTTCATGATGGTCAAGCATTTTTGAGGAAGTAAAAAAACGAAAATGACCGTTGAATGGAGGGCTTTACGGCAAAAATAAAAAATCCATGTGGAAGAGTTGAAAATTTTTGAGAAAAAACTGAAAAAGTGTCAAAAAACATACTTCTAGTGGTTTTTGAGAGTCACCAAATTTTGTGTACACTTCCCTGGGTACCCCAAACACCCACCAAAATTTTCCTGAAGTAAGCTCAAACTTCAATTTTTTTAGATTTTTTTACCTGAAAAGTCGTTTTTGACACCCCTGGACAGGGGGGACGGTACAGGACCAAACTGGTACTGTTTTTCGAAAAAGGTCAACCATATACATGTATGGACCAAGTATAGTCCCAATCTGAAAAACTTTTGGCGCTAGTGCCAAGGGAAGTCCAGGTTTTACAGAGAACGCATCTTAAATGAAGGGGACAGCAGAGGGAAATTCTAGGAAAATGTGAGGTTCTGAAATGAAAAGATGATAAGAACTGATAATCGATAGAATTGAAGCTGAAAAAGGGGATAATTCATTGAAAATAGCTGGGAAGCGTGAAAAAATAGGTGATTTTCCGTTTTCCCGAAAATTTTCACTAAGTTACGAATTCCCAATGAAATTCAGACATATAGCACAAAAAAACATGTGAAAACTATCCAGCTTGTTAAAAAATCCAATAAATCTGAAATCCAATAAAATTCAAAAGCACGAAAAACCTTATCTTCAAGAAAAAATCGGTCATTTTGAAAATCGACTTCTGGTCAGTTCCAGATGACGTGTCGCTTCAGAATATTTAGATTTCACTCCAGAATATGTTTCTTCGAGTTCCTAATCAACTTCCCCGACTTCTATCAAATTTGGAGCTCAAACGGAGCATTTCCAGCCAGATTAAAGTGCCTTTCCAGTGTCAACCCACCCAAAAAGCACCAATTCCTCCCGGAAAGTTCTGCTAACAAAGTGTACGACTGGCCCTTTTGAAAATGTCAAATGTCAAGTGAACAGTTGTCTCTCCGCTTCTTCGTCCATCGGAGAAACATTCGTGCGGTTGTTGTAAACGTGCTCATTGATATGAAGAGAGGCATCGAGAGACGCAGATCTCTTCTGTTCTTCCCCCCATCCTTCCAATGTCTCACTTTACATTTTATCACCTTTTATCAGCTAGAGAAACAGAAAAAGAGAGAGAAAAGGGTTTTTACTTTTTTTACTCTGATTCAAAAACAGTTACAAGATCTTTTGAACTGTTTCATTGTTTTTTAAGTTTTCAAGTTTTCAAACCTTCAAATTTTCAAATTTTTGAGTTTCAACTCTAAAACTTGTTCAGAAAATGTCAACTTACACTCCGTCTTCGACGGGGTTACGATATCGAAGTGGAAGTGTCGAAAGGTCAAGGGTTCCGAGTTCAAGGGATCCGGCACCGTACAGAACGAGTTATGGCACAGAGAGGGGAAGGGTGAGTGATATTGTTATGAGTTCGCAGTACGTTGTCAGTCGTTGGTGTTGCTCTTTCTACGTCTGCGTCTCTCTAGGCGCCCATACTATTTCTCCAATTTCGTGGCGAGACCTTTTCGAATGTTCATCCGTCGACTGACAACGTACTGCGAACTCATTGCCTTTCAAAGGAATGCTCCACCAAAGTTTGGCTGACTTTCTCCTCGTGCAGAAAAGTGCGCGAAAAAACCACCGTGTTTGAAAAAAGTTTGGCGATGTGACGAGTGCGCAAGCTCAAAAATCTACTAGCAACGCAAAAAAAAGTTACATTTTTTGATGACTTTCATCACTCAAAAAACATTTTAAAAATTGGATTTTTCAAAAATTTCAAATTGGTGCGATTTTTGAAACTGAATTCCAAAAATGCCAGGTGTAAAACTGCCGCTCGCGTTCAAAATTTCAAATTGGCGCGTACGATATCTCGCAGCGAAAACAACAGTAAGATTTGCAATTTCCAGTGATTTTTGACTATTTTGAATGAATTATTGCATTTTTCGTGTTTTCTGATTAAAATTCATTTTAAAACAGTCAAAAACAACTGCAAAAATGCAAATCTTACTTGACTTTTCGCTGCGAGACCAATTTCCGAATTTCGTGTCAAATGGGGTTTTCAATAGAAATTTCTATTCTAAAAATAAGGGTAAAAAGGTTTCACAATACGAAAATGACTCACTTTATTGTCATTTTTTCCAATAAAACTAGTGGTGGGAAGGAGCGGATTTTACACAAAAAGAGAAGGAGAATGCTTATGAAATTCAGGAAACTTCCACCTTTTTGCAAAGTCAGAATTTATTAAAACCGAACTGAAACTGAATGTTTCTAGACTAAAATGTTGGAAAAATTGGGGAAAAATCGGAAAAATTTAGAAAAATCAGAGAAGCAAACGAGGTAGTGAGGAGCAAATTGTAAAGAATGTGGCTCATGGAATGGGCTCGGCGAGCCAAGAAAACAAGAGAATGTTTACTGGATGGATCCAGTTGTCAATCACCTGATGGTCCCCCGAAACCCACATTCTACACAAAGATTTCGCCATTTCCTCAATGACACACCTTTAGAAGCTACTGAAAACTCATAAAAGTTTTCAGAAAGTTCTAAAATTTCCAATTCAAAAACCGTGTTTTTTATATTATCGTTGCATCTGAAAACAGAAGTTCGCATTCGAAATTTCAAATTGGCGCGCACGATATCTCGCAGCGAAAACTACAGTAAGATTTGCATTTTTCAGTGGTTTTCGGCCGTTTTTGAGTGATTTTTTTTAAAAACACAAAAAAGTTCCATAATTCACTCGAAAATAGCCGGAAAAACTGTAAAATTGCCGAAATTCATTGAAAATTGCACGTCTTACTGTAATTTTCGCGGCGAGATATAGTGCGCGCCAATTCGAAATTTTGAATGCGAGCGGCAACTTTCAGATGCAACGATAATAGCCAACATTTGAAAAAAGCTCAAAATCCTAGAAAACACCCAAAATTTCTACCGATTTTTTGCTATTTTTTCAACAAAAAAATTTTTTTAACAGGTCAAAAAACCTAGGAAATCTTCAAACTTTCATACAATTTCACTAGATTTTCTGATTTTTCCCTTATTTCCCCTTCTTTTTCCAGCCTCGGGACCTTCCCTCTCCATCCACAAGAATGTCCCGTGCCACGTCATATGATCCATTTGCCACTTCAAACAGATCCAATTCAGTCATTCGAAATACAGGACTGTCGAGTAGTGACTATGCACCCAGGAACACTTCCTCTTCGTATACCAGCAGGTAAATGGGTCTCGCAGCGAATATATACCTTATTTACAGATACGGTAGCACTGATCAACTATCCTCGTACCGTCCGTCGTATCGTTCCGGTTCCACGTCTTCTGGGACTTCGTCTGCCACGTCATCATACACTCCAAGGAATGTGAGAGCTGGAAGTGTCAGTATTGGAGGTGAGTTGAAGAGAAATGACCATTATGCTGCATAATTTATGTATCTCAAAACTTCATATCAATTTCAAAATTTCAAATTGGCGCCCACGATATCTGACAGCGAAAACTACAGTCATACCGTAAAACCTCTATTAGAAGGGCACCCAATAGTTTGACTTTGAGCTTTTCTATCTCAAAAACTACGAGAGTTATCAAAAAGTTGTCAATTGCAAAGTTGTAGTTCTAATCTTTGTCTACAACTTTGCAGTTGACAACTTTTTGATGACTCTCGTAGTTTTTGAGATAGAAAAGCTGAAAGTCAAACTATTGGGTGCCCTTCTAATAGAGGTTTTACGGTAACTGCATTTTTCACTGTTTTTTGGCTATTTCGCATGCTTTTCTGCCAGTTTTAAATGAATTTTTGTTGGGAAACATGAAAAATCCAATAATTTACTTGAAAATAGCCCAAAAGTAATAGAAAAATGCAAATCTTACTGTAGTTTTCACTGCGAGATATCGTGCGCGCCAATTAGAAATTTTTTAAAAATCTGTTGTAAAATTGTTGGAAATTTGAAAAATTCAGCACAAAATAGTATGAAAAACACTTATTCTTTGAAGAATCAGAATGCTTTTTCCGAATTTCTGATTTTCTAATGAAAAAAATTGAGAATACCCGAAAACTTTTTTTTCAAAATTAAAAAAATCACAAATTTCAAAAACTTTCTTTTCTTTCAAAAAGCTCCGAATAGCTTCCTTGCTTCTCCAGATGTTGTTCCTTTGGGCCATTTCACATGTGTTTTACAGCGTACGACCCTCCGTCGAGTCGATCAACCAACCACACGGACTCTCTTTCCAGATACCGACCACTGGCCAGCACAACTACTGAAACGTAATTTTTTTTATTTTTGGTATGGAAAAGTTGAAATTATGGTAAAAATCGCATAGTAAACGATGGAAAGAACAAAAAAACAACAATTTTAAAAATTCATGAAGAATTTACTTTTTTGCACTTTCAAGTTTTATTTTTTTTCCAATTGTTTCATTCTTGTCTCCCAAATTCCATCCAGAACTACAGTAATCCCAATTATCCCATTTTTCAGTTCCTCCTACACTCCGACCCTTTCCCGTTATCGATCAACTGATCTGTCCAGCACATCCGACTACTCCACATCCAAATACCGTAGTCCTGATAACAGTTACGGTAGTCGCTGCTCTTCCACCGTTTCCTCGACTTCCAATCGATATTCCTCAAAAGTTTCTCCCTATCCTTCGCGAACTTCCACTTCGACTTCTTATCGGAGTGATAGGGATTACAGATCGATGAGTAGGACGACTGATAATGAGGTGAGTTGGAGGAAAAAAGAGAACTTCCCATGCCGGGAATCGAACCCGGGCCGCGTGGGTGAAAACCACGAATCCTAACCACTAGACCACATGGGAGCGGCGAGAGCAGGGGCGCCGAGGGCAATGACAATCTTGCAGGAAGAGGACGAGGTGGAGAACACGTTCAGGAAGTTGTACAGGAAGTATGTGACTGATAGTGAGCCCGATTTGAGCAAGAAGGACAAGGATGAGGAGAGTTTGGCAGAGAAAGGTGAGGGAAATAAGAGATTGTCAAAAGAGAAGATGGTTTCAGTTACGAGAAGATTCGAGTCGAAAAGCGAGGCAGAGGATGATGATTTGTCGATTTCAGAGGAAGATGAGGATGAGATTCTGACGAAATATCAGGCGAAAGGACTCAGAAGAGTGCGTTTTTGAAGCAACGATTTGAAAAAAAAATTTAAAAAAAAAATTTTTTTGAAAAAAATTTTGAATTTGATCAAATTTGACCTGGTTTTTTAAAAATTAATTTCAAATTTTTAAATGATTATTTTTTCAAGGTGATAACATCAATATTCTTATCACTATTTTCAGGCCAGCTCTGCGAGCTCCATTACCCCTCGTGCGTCGGTTTGTAACTCGCCAAGTAAAGACGTCACTCCGAAATGTTCGCCTCTTCCGGCGAGAAAAGTAAGTGCGCTCCAATGAGAATCCGGCGGGAATTTGAATATTCAGGAAGTTCCGAATCTCGTCGAGAGCCGATCTGTTTCTCCAGAAGTCGAAGCTCCGAAATCAATCGATATTCGTCCATTGACAAGAAGTTTCCAGATGGAGGCAACTTTTGGGGTTACTGTTCAGAAGAAGGATTCAGATGAGAAATCAGAAGATGTCAAAGAGGATTCAGAAGAGTCTGCAGAATCCGAGGAATCAGGAGATGACATCAGTGATAAGAAGGTTATCAGTGTTCAACCTGTGGAACCTGTGGAACCCCCAAAACCTTCTGAAGAAGTTCCAATCAAGAAACTGGCAACTTCCATCAAAATCAATGGAATTCCCATGAAAAATGAAGAGAAATTGGAGGAAAAAGAGGAAAAATCACCAGTTAGAATTAGGATTCGGACGGAAAAGTCACCGATGAGGGTGATGGAAAAAGAAGAGGTTGGCGCGAATTTTATGGAATTCAAAAATTGGAGAGTTGAAAAAAAAATTTTAATTTTTTTAGAAAACAAAAATTTTTGAAATTTGAAGTTTCGCTATTATCGGTATCTCAAAATTGGTGTATCACAAATATTTCCTATGAAAATTTCAAATTGGCGCGCACGATATCTCGCAGCGAAAACTACAGTATGACGTGCATTTTCCGCGTTTTTGCATTTTTCAACGACTTTCTACTATTTTTGAATCGATTTTTGAAAGAAAACACGAAAATTGCCAGCACTTGCTCGGAAATAGTTACAATCACTGAAAACTGCAAATCTTACTGTAATTTTCGCTGCGAGATATCGTGCGCGCCAATTTGAAATTTTGAATGCAATCTCCTGTTTTCAGATGTAAAGATAGTATTTCAAAAGTTCAGAATTCCCATTTTTCGTGCCAAGACCCAAACTTCAAATGTTTCAAAATTCAAAACTCCCCATTTTCGTTTCGAGACCCAACTTTCCGCAAAGTTTTGCTTAATTTTTCTATAATGTTCGTGATGAGAACCCAACAATTCAAAACTACAAAAATTTCAAATTATCGTTTCGAGACCCATCTTTGTAATTTTTGCAAATAAAAAAAAATTCCTGTCATGAACGATGAGAAATTCAAAAAATCAAAAATTCAAAATTTCCGTTGTGAGACCGACCCAGTAACTTTGTTAAATCCAAAACTTCCAAATTTCACTTCAAGACCCAACATTTTCCGCAAATCCTTCACATTTCCAGGTGCCCTCAGTACCTCCCGTCATCGAAAATAACCCGTTGGATTGTCTCATTTCGTCGGCTGCCAATGTGGTATTACAACACGAAAAAGAGCCGTCGATCGGGGAAAAAGCCGAGTTTTCGAAGGAAAAGTCTTCTGAATCCGACACAACAACCACTTCTTCCAGAGGTATTGACTTTTCGATTT
Organism: Caenorhabditis becei; assembly: GCA_900536315.3. Taxonomy (NCBI): domain Eukaryota; kingdom Metazoa; phylum Nematoda; class Chromadorea; order Rhabditida; family Rhabditidae; genus Caenorhabditis; species Caenorhabditis becei. Next base: position 160,277 of record LR539372.1, read on the forward strand.
TTCTAAGCAAAAAAAGATCAGAAGTTTTGAAAAAAAGTGTTTCCGTTGGGGAAACAGCTGTTTGAAATGAGTGAAAAAGCGAGAGAAACGGAGAGTTGAGCACAACAATTGATGCGTTTCGGGACGCATACGAAACGATTTTTCGAAGAAGAACGTTTTTTGTTTTTGGAAAATCGATAATTTATAATATTCTGAAGCTTCTTATGTCATCTGAATCCATTTTCAAATTTTTTTTATTTTAAAATTTTTTTAAAATTTTTTTTTCCAGCTTCAACTCTTCGAAAACGTCGTGATCCGAATAGAACTCTCGAGAATTTACAATCGATTTTGAAAGCTGAAAAAATGAAGGATTCTGGAGAAAGTTCGGAGAATTCTGAAAGCACACCAGAAAAGAAATTGGCGGATTCTGAAGACAAAAATGAGGAAAAAGAGGAAAAAGTTGGTTTCTTTGTGCTTTTTTGAACTTTTTCATGTCTTTTTTCTAGAAAATGCGTCGAATTCCGATTCCTTTGGTTCTTATCACTGAACCGTCCAATCCATCCACTCCCCTTGCCACGACTCCTGTCACAACTGCAGCCAGCATTTGTCTCTGGAACAAAAGGTCTTCTTCGTCTACAGAAGGCGACGAGGAGGAGTATGAGGTAACACTTTTCAAAAAGAAAAAGAAAAAAGCTGTGTCAGTACTACTATCGTTAAATCTTCACGGTTGGTGCAGATGTCCCTAACATGATGTCGTCATACACAGTGAGGACTCGACCCAGTGGGCGGCGGCACGGAGTGTGCGCGCGTTAGCCACGAGGCCATCGGTGTCAAGGAGGTAGACGGCGAAGAGTGCGCTTATGAACCCGCGGGAGTGGGAGGAGAGAGGGAGAGGGGCGAGCGAATTGGGGAGAGAAAGTATTACACTGACTGATAATGAACTGTTGAGATAACAGGGGAAATTGTGGAAATCTAGAAGAATTATTGCAGGACGAAGACGAATATTCATCTGGAGACTGGACAGAAGGCGAAGATGATGAAGAATGTGAGTGGAAAGGGTTAAAGAGTAGTTTTTCTGAAAATTTGAACAAATAATCAGTTGATATTGTCTCTAGATTGTTCTATCAGTTGATCACTTTTTGATATCACCTACAGTAGTCCCAGGAAAAATCGATAAGTGATGAGCACATTTCTAGTTAGAGAAAAGCGATTACTGTAAACCTTATCAGTCGGATGTGATCCTTATTATTATCACAATTCCAGATATCACCGACGAAGAAGATGACAATGAGTTTTCCGTGTCGCAAACGTTCAGCCTGAAAGATCACATGAACCTGACGGATCTCTACCCACTGGCCACTTCCGCTTCGAATGCTTCTGCCCTGGTGTCCGAGTTTTCGGATGGGGACACATTTCTGACGAACGAACGGAAAGAGGAGTCGAGGGGTCGAGTGAACAGTCTGTTCGCAGTTCCCGCACCGACGTTCACGTGCAGTGTTACTTATGATGGAATGATTCCCGGGGACGAAGAGGACGAGGAGTGGTCCGATGAGGTGCACAGTTGTGAGGAGGGAGATGATGAGGATTTTAGGGGTGAGTGCATATCGTCCCGCGACGAGTCACCTGATGGGTCTCGCCACGAAAATAGCTTCTGGCAGAAATACGGCTTCTGCACAAGGTTTTGGGACTTTTTCTTATGAAAACAGGTAAAATTAGGTAAATTCCATCATTTCCAACCAAATTCCACTAGTTTTCACCTATTTTTAGTACAAAAACATGCGTTTTTGGGTGTTTTGATGCGTTTACTCAAAAACACCTGGTTTTCTCGAAAAATCGGTGAAAACTGATGGAAATTGGTTGAAAATTATGGAATTTATAACTAATTTTACCTGTTTTCATCAGAAAAAGTGGCAAAATCTCGTCGAGAAGCCGTATTTCAGTCAGAAACAATTTTCGTGTCGAGACCCTTCAGGTGACTCGTTGCGGAACGGCAATAATAAACAACATTCATGAAACTTTACTATTTATTCCAGTTCTGCCAATCGCCCGTCCCGGATCTTCGTCTCTCGGAGCCTACATGTCCCCGGGAAGTATGACTTCTGAAGAGGATTACGACGGAAGAACAGTCGGATGCACTTTGAAACTGGTCGATAAGGCAGCACGGAAGGATTCTGGAGAGGATTCAGAAGAGTCGGAATATTATGAAGACGAAGAGTATGAAGATGAGGAATATTGGGATGAGGAGATAGAATATGAGGATGAGGAGGAGTATGAGTATGAAGAGGAAGAAGAAGAGGAATTGGAAGAGTATTTGGATGAGGAAGAGGAGGAAGAAGCTGATGAAGTGACGATGAGAAGTGTGGAGTCATCTGAATCTTTGGAAGTGGAAGAAGAAGAGGAGGAATGCGAAGAGATCTTCGAGACGCCGATGAAATTGATGACAGAGAGTTTAGTGGAGGAGCTGATTGAGGAAGCGATTTACGGGGAACTGCCAGAAGAGACTCTTTTCGCGTTGGATGAGTTGGAAGTGGAGGATTATACGGTAGGCGCCACTTCCTTTTTTGTTTTTTTTTTTTAAATTCCCAATTTTTTCAGGGAACCAAAGACGTCCAAATGATCCCGACATTCGTTCGTCAGATGACTGAAAACGTGAAAGAAGAGTCAACGAGCCGATTCTCGGACAGAAAACCGGCCACGGATTTCGCGAGGAAAGCAGTGATCCAGCCGACGAAGTTGGAGAAAGTACAGGTTGGGACGAAGATTGACACGAAGTTGGCGCCGAGTGAAGAGGAGAAAAAGAGGAAAAAAGAGGAGGAAGAGAGGAAAAAGAGAGAAGAGGAGGAGGAGAAAAAGAGGAAGGAAAAGGAGGCGGAGAGGAAGAAGAAGGAGGAGGAAACGGGTAGGGAGGACAAGTCGGCGATGCGGAAATCGGCGTTGAATATGAAGGATGAGGATGCGAAGAAGAAGGTGGCCACTGATGAGGTGCGGGGATATTGATTGATTGGTTAGACAGTTATCGATTGCTGAATTCAGAAAGTCGCTGCTCAAAAAGCCCGTCGATTCGGAACAGTGTCTGCGATGGCTGGAAAATTTGATGAAAAAGAGCCGGAAGTGAAGAAAGAAAAAGAGAAGAAGGAAGGAGTACTGTGAGTTCAATTTAGAGGGAAAATGAGAGAAAAAAACAGAAAAATAAAAAAAAAAATTGAAGGAAAATTGAAGGAAAAGTTGGGAAAATTGGGTGAAACAGTTGGGAAAATTGGGTGAAACAAAAAATGTCTGCGTGTCTCGCGTCTCTCAAGCGGCGGCGATCTCTCGTCGACAGACTACAGTAAGACAAATTTACTGTAAAATTAGGATCAGAAATCCAAAAAAATACTGGAATTGCTGGAAGTCTTCTAGATGTAAATGTTCTAAAAAAGATCGCCATTCTTTATTGAATTTTGTTGCTGATTGAAGAGATCACTTGAAAGTGACGGGTTTCTTCTTCTTCTGTGGAATGAGCCCCTTTTTCGGAGCAACTGGAGCCTTGACCGGAGCGGGGACCGGAACAGTGACCGGAACAAGCGGGACCATCGATCGGTACGTTTCGGCGTGCTTTCGCAAGAAGTCGGTGATCTGCGAGAAGGTGACCGTTGCTGCCGGACACTTGTGCACTTCTTTCAGCACCAGATCCAGTTCCGCCGGGGTCATTTGACCGTGGGACTTCAAGTAGACAAGGGTTCGCATGGCCAAGTGTCTGGAAAGAAGAGAATCTTCTGGAAGAATTCCCCAGGAACAACCCACTTTCCAATGCCGACATTTCCGAGAGCGACAGCGAGACTTTGCGAGAAATCCGCCTGTTTGTTGGTCAAATCGTGACGATTGTAGGCGATCCAGTCGAATGCTTGCTGTGATAAGAACAGTGATAAGAACCTTTTGAAACCTTTACCTTCTTATCAGGAGCCATTCCACCCCTTTCCATGTACATTCCAGTACGTCCGATCAGATCGATATCGACTTTTTTCATTCCAATCAACTTCTGCGTGTCGCCGTGATTCGCAACGAATCCCTCTTCGATCAATGGAACTTCCAGATCAGAACGCATGTTCTTCGGAATCTTGTCGGCTGCAAAAATCGATATTATCTGTGTGAACTTCATTCCGCATTCAAAATTTCAAATTGGCGCGCACGATATCTCGCAGCGAAAAGTACAGTAAGATTTGCATTTTTCAGTGCTTTTCGGCTATTTTCGTAAGATTTTGTGTTCGGAAACATGAAAAGTCTTATAACTTACTTGAAAAGAGTCAAAAATCACTAAAAAGTTCAAATCTTACTGTAGTTTTCGCTGCGAGATATCGTGCGCGCCAATTTGAAATTTTGAATGCTAGGTAGTTTTGAGTCGCAATATTGATTTTTGAAAAAATCATAAATTCCAACACTTACACTTCTCAGAAACGGGCGGTGACTCCATCGGCAAGTCCTCTTTTTCCTCCTTGTCTTCCTTCTTTTCAGCGGGTTTCTCAGTCGATCCAGCAGCGATCGTAGCTTTCGGAGGAGACTTTTCTTCCTGGAAAAAAAGGGAAATAGGGTTACTGTAAGCTTTCCGCTAACCTGTGACTTGTTACTCTGCGTGTCCTTGAGACTCTTCGACTTTTCCATCTTCTCCTTCTCCTCGTTGATCTTCTCGACCTCTTCGTCAGTCGCAACCAACGGTGGTCCGACCTGATCGGGAGTCTTGACTTCCGGTGACTTTTCCTCCTTTTCTTCCTCTTTCTCCTTCTTTTTTCTCGATCCCGATCCACTTTTCTTCTTCTCAACTACCACTGCCTGCGGCGTTTTCGCAGCTTCTCCACTGCTTTTTGTCTGAAAATAGGAAAATTAGGGGAATCAGGGGAATCAGGTTTTGCAAACATCGGGAGTCTCGTCGAGAATCTTGTAGAGTTCCTTCTTGTCCGGTGTCTTTGAAGGAGTGTTCGGTTCGGCGCCAGGGGGAAGACTGCAAGGATTACGGTAGGCGGGAAGAAGCTGGGAATTTCTGAGAATCCCACACATTTTCTAGAACCTTCTGATAACACGAGTTTCCCGAAAAACCGCAGTTTGAATTCCCGCGCCTGAGCCGCTACGCAGTGGATTCGCAGTTTAAAGGCGCATGCCGGAATCGCTCAAAAAAGCGTTCACAAACATCAAAGTTTACGCCAAGTTGCGAATCCACAGTGAAGGTTTCTGGAAGGAGACAAGCCCCGCCGTTACTCCGGGAAGCTCTTGTGACAACCCTACAGTACCCCCAACTCACGGTTCCTTCTTTTCCTTCTTCTCTTCCTTGACCTCCTCCACTTTTGCCGTCTTCTCCTCCTCCTTGTCATCTTCTTCTTCCTTTTTCTTCTCCACTTTCTTCTCCTCCTTCTTCTTTCCACTGTCATCCGTTATCTGCGTCACCTCCAACTCGATCTTCTCCGACTTTTTCTTCTCAACCTTCGGATCCTTCTGATCCTTCGGCGGCGTCTTCTTCTTCTCTTTCTCCTCCACTTTCCCCTTCTTTTCCTTCACCTTCTCCACTTCTTTCTTCGGTTTCTCATCCTTTTTCTTGTCCTCCTTCTTTTTCTCCTTCTTCAAAATGACCGCATGCGGGCTCACTGGATCCGTCGACGGCTTCTTCGACTTCGAAACCCGTTTCTTTTTCTTATTCGGATCCCTCGGTTTCTTGTTCGGATCTTTCGATCCTTTGGTTCCGTGATGACTTCTCTTCACTTTCCCCTTACCATCTCGCCGTTTTCCGTCTTTCGAGCGGTGCTGGAAAAAACGGAAAAAGTAGGGGGATTATTGATTTTTCACAGAAGTTTAGAGAAAATCTTTCCAAATATTTCCTAGAAAATGAATAAAACTGGCCAAAAATACGCGAAAAATTGATTTTTTAAACCAAATTTTCAGTTATTTTCGAACTTTTGTTTTGAATATCTGAAATGCGTTCATTGATTTTTTTAACAAAAATTTTCAAAAATTGTCAAAATCTTCAATAATAAACGTTCAAAAACAGAACAATTATTGATCTTTTTTTAAATTTCGGAATTTCGACAGGGTTTTTTTTAGTTTAGAAAATTTAATTTTTGAAAATTTTTACAACTTGAAGAAAATGGAAATACATTTTTTAATTTAAAAAAAAATTTTTCAAAAATTTAAATTTTCGACATTCCTTTCGACACAGATTTTAAGAAAATCTATCTAAATTTTATCTGGAAAACGTTCAAAAATGGCCAAAAAACATGCGAAATATTGATTTTTATCAAATTTTCAGTGATTTTTATAGAAATGTTCATTCACCTTGCGCTCCCTCTTGTGATGCTTCGACTTGGCCACTTTGCTTCCCTTACTCGCCTTTCCTCGTGTTTTTCTGGAAAAAAACTCAGAATTTCCCTATTTTTTCCAATTTTCTCCCATTTTCCAGGGTTTTTCACGAAAAACGAAAAATCGGTTCCAGATTTGATCAAAAGCTGATTTTTGAGTGTAAAACTCACTTCTGAACACTCCCCATTTTATCGAGTCGAACTAGTCGAGAAATGATCGAAAGTTATTGATTTTCCACAAATGATTTCCGTTTTTTCAGATACAAAAAGTCATCACGTTTGGAGTCGAAAGACGCCGAAAAACCGAAAAGAACTTATGAAGTTATCAAGCCGGTTATCAATGATGACTTTGATAAGCAGGTGAATGGGTCTCGAGTGGAAATATACAGTAATCCTTCAGATGGAAGAGATCCGTCAGCAGATGAAAAGTGGGTCGAATGAGCTGCAGAATAAGATGAAAATGTTGTCGAAGGGCATTTTGACAGCTACGGAAGAGGCCAAATTGAAGGAATTGGAGGAGAAGAGACGGGTCACGACTGAGAAGGCAACTGGCGCTTTTGGGTGAGAATCAGTTTATCACTTTTTGATAATTCCCACAAAGATCTGAGAAAAAATCGATAAAGGGGGAGCTACTTTTGTAAATTTGAAAGTTCAGCGAAATGCATACAGTAACCCATTTTCAAATACCGTAAAACCTCTATTAGAAGGGCACCCAAATGTTTGACTTTGAGCTTTTCTATCTCAAAAACTACGAGAGTCATCAAAAAGTTGTCAACTGCAAAGTTGTAGACAAAGATTAGAACTACAACTTTGCAGTTGACAACTTTTTGATAACTCTCGTAGTTTTTGAGATAGAAAAGCTCAAAGTCAAACATTTGGGTGCCCTTCTAATAGAGGTTTTACGGTACTCGAAAAATTTTCCTAAAATTTTCAAACAAATTGTATTCTTTCGGAAATTTCCTCAAGACAATTTCATCAGTTAATCACTTTTTGATAGCTCTTACAGTGATCCAAGAAAAAATCGATACGTAAATGGGAGCTACTTTCAAAGTTTAGTGAAGTGCTTACAGTTATCCTACAGTAACCCATTTTCAAAAGCTCAAAACATGTTTCTAAAATTTTCACAAAAATTTTGTTTTATCAAAAATTTCCTCTAGATCATTTTATCAGTTGATCACTTTTTGATAGCTCTGACAGTAATCCAAGGAAAAATCAATAACTGGGACTTCCAGTCTGGGAGCTACTTTCAAAATTTAGTGAAGGACCTACAGTAACCCATTTTCAAATACTCGAAAAATTTTCCTAAAATTTTCAAAGCAATTTTATTTTTTTGGAAATTTCCTCTAAATTATTTTATCAGTGTATCACTTTTTGATAGTTCCTACAGTAACCCAAGGAAAAATCAATGAGCCCATTTTTCCAGAAAAGCCGAGGAAGAAAAAGCTCGTTGGAAAGCGAGTCGGGATGCGGAAGCAGCGAGGGAATATGCAAAGATCGAGGCAGAGAAGCACTTGAAAAAGAAGCGAATTCTTATCGATAAGCCATCAGGAGAGACTGTTTTGAATCAGGAGAAAGCGGAACCGAAGAGGACGATCCGAAGATGGAAACCACCGCCACCGGATCCGAGTATGTCCCTTATCACTGTTATCACTAATCAATTCCCTTTCAGACGCAGTGATTCCTTCATTCTCCTGTGGTCCCAAAGAACCAGCTAAACCCAAGGAATCAGTGAAACCATCTTCGAAACCATCGACTCCAACTGCCAGAAGAAAAGTTGTGTCACCTACAGTAACCCGGGATACTGTAGTGACTCCGGGGCCTGTTCCAGTACTTGGAACTGCAAAAGTGCCAGCTACAGTAACCCAACCAGTAGTGGCGGGAATTCAAAACACTCCAAAGAGTGACGGGGCAGCTGCCACGAGGATCAGGAACAATCAGAATGCCTCTCCGATTACTGTAGGTGCTACAGGTGCTACAGTAACCCAAGAGCCGAAAGGAGCCGCGAAACGATACAGTTCGAGACGGAAAACACAAGAGATTGTGAACGAATCGGCTGTCAAACCAAAGGTTCGTAGTGATTTTTGAAAGGTTTTTGAAAAAATGAATTGAAAATCGATATTAGCGTTGTAAATATCTCAAAGTCGGAGTGGGTATATTTACGGAGGGTCTCGCAACGAAAGTTCTCGGCGCGAAACGTGCTGCGCCTTTAAAGCGGGGTACGGTAGTTGCGCAATTCGTCTTTTTCCACTGATTTTCGTCGTTTTCATCGATTTTTAACCGATTTTCGAACTTTTTACACGGAAAATAGACTTTTCGTGCTTTTTTGAAATAAAAAATGCAAAAATCGGTGGAAAATCGATGAAAATGAGGAAAATTAGTGGAAAAAGACGAAAATCGCAACTACCGTACCCCTCTTTAAAGGCGCAGCACGTTTTGCGCCGAAAACTTTCGTTGCGAGACCCTCCGATTTTGAGATACAGCTATGATAACACAATTTTCAGAGCAAGCGTCGAAAGACGAATCCGCGAAAGAAACGGTTCATTCGAGAGGAAAAAGACGCCGATTTGATGCTCGGATTCCAGAAGAACTCGACTTTTGAACAGGTTCTTATCACTTATCACTTCTTATCACCTTCTTATCACTAATCTTTCAGTTGGAACGCCTCTTCGATCAATCCTCTCGAAACCGCCGCCCATTGCTGAAATTCGAGAAAATCCGAAGATTGGCTCCGTCGAAAATATTCATCAGTGACTTGACGGTAATGGTGATAGTGATAAAGATAGTGAGGTGATAAGAGAATTTCAGGACATTGATAAAATCTACAAGTCATCGGAAATTCGAGATATCATCGCTTCAGTTAATTTGATTTATTGATTTTTTTGATAAACATGTGAAATTGCTACCAAACTTTTTTCTTCTTATCACCTGATTCTGTTTTTTATCACTCCCGCGGCTACAGTAACCCAATTGGTTTGAATGCAGACCAGACAAGCTACAGTAACCCAAAAAAAAATCAATATTTATCACGACAATAACTATTCTCAAAATTGAACATGTACATTCTCAAATGGATCGCTTCTCCGGTTCGGAAGATGCCGAATCGTCCTTCACTGATTATCTTTTTCACAAATTTCATAAATCTCTGCTGATAAGCAATGTTCTCACTGTTTCGATCGATTTCGTTCAGGTGCGCCTGAAATGTTTATCAATGGCTTATCATTTTATCAGTTGACCACTTGTCTCCCGGAAAAATCAATAACTAACCTCCATATTGATCTGACACACCACAATTCCATTTTTATCAAAAAGCCCGTCCTGATAAAAGATATCAAAAAGTCCGTATTCAGCGAATTCAGCATCCATCCACAGATTATCGATTTTCTGGAAAAGGGAAATTTCAGAAAAAAGTTTTAAAAAAGGGGAAAAAAGGCACCTTTAATCCCAAAATCTCCTGAATAAAATAGATGATATCCACGTGGACAACACTCTTTTCCTCGTAAATATCTGCAAAAATCGGATGTTTTTAGGTGCAAATAAGACATTTCAACAAGTTTTTTAAAAACATTTTTGGCTCTTAATTTTAACAGAAACATCTACACGTGACACACGAACTGTGCAGGGTCCTGCACAGTCGGTGCTCTCTCCCCAAGAGAGTGGCCGGACTGTGCAGGACTGTGCAGGAGCCGACAACGACCAAGATGGCACGGAAGGTGTGGGATCACTCGGAGAAATCAGAGAAAGAAGATCTTTTCAGAAGCAGTGAGACAATGGATTTCCGGATGGATGGGGGTGGATGAGCCTCATGAGGACTCATTCGATGGGTCGGAAGGTAAAGATGAAAAGGTTTTCTTCTTTTTTTTTTTTTAAATTTTATGTCGTTTTGTTATTTTCATTGTTTTCATTTAAATAATGAAGCGATTTTTTGTCAGCGGGTCTCGCAGCGAAAAGTGGAAAAATCGTTTTGCGCATGGTAGCCACCGTAACTTTTTTAAAGGCGCAACACGATTTTCGCCGGTGAGACAATCTTGTCAATCTATAAAAATCCCTAAAAACCTCAAGAATTGACCCACTTTTGACTTGAACACTAGCCACAGAATATCCGGGTTTCGAGCCGACGGCAAACGGGAAATACTTTCCGATCCGAGCATAAATCTCAGGATTCTGATCGATTATTGGGTCAGCACCGTAGAAATCCACGGATTTTCCGAGCTTTTTCATTTTCTGTGAAATTGGAGAAATTTGTGGAAAAATCTGGAATATTTTGGGAAATTACCCTTTTGAACCGGATTTCCGCAGAAGCATCTCGGCCGATTCCAAGAGTTATCAAGTTGTTTTTTGTGTCGTCCTGGAAAAATGGGAGTCAATGAAATATTGATTTTTTTTACAAAAATTCATATGAAATGTCAAATTGAGTAACAGTTTTACAAGAATTTGAATTTTCAAATTTGAAATTTTGAAAAAAAAAATTGAGTTTTTCGAATTTTACTTTCATTTTTCGAAAATTTGCAATTTTCCCTTTCCAAAACGTAGCCTCCACTATTTTATGTCGCTGTTCCAGTTTATTTGATGAAACGGACATTTTCCTGAAATCTCCGAATAACATCTGAATCGCTGTCTCCAGAAGATGTCCGGGGAAATGAACTTTTGAGATAAAATGAGGGGAAATGGGAGATTTATGAAAGAAAATTTTGAAAAATGGTTGGAAATCGTGGCAAATGGGAGTTGGCAATCGGAATTTCAAATTGGCGGGTATGATATCTCGCAGCGAAAACTACAGTAAGATTTTTACATTTTTCAGTGAGTTCTTACAAAATTTTTCTCAAAAACAGTTGAAAACGACTGAAAAATGCAAAATCAGATTTTTCCTTTTGTTCTCAAGAAAAATTAAGATTTTTCCAGTGAATATTGATTTTCTCTGAGTAACTACTGAACTTTTCCCGTGTTTTCTAACAAAGTTTGATTCAAAAAAAGTCAAAAGTCACTGGAAAATTGCCTATCTTACTGTAGTTTTCGCTGCGAGATATCGGGCGCGCCAATTTGAAATAATTTAAAATTATGATTGCCAACTCTAGTATTCAACAGCAAAGATACCAATTCCGCTCATTTTTTTTTCAAAAAAAGTTTTTTTCTGAAAAATGTCAGCGAAAAACTGAAAAATTGTTGAAACTGAAAAGGTTTTTTGAAGATGTGATATTGATCCAATCACTGTTTCAAACCCTCTATTCATTCTTTTTCTCCAAATTTCCCTGTTGTTTTTATTTTATTTTTTATTCAAAATCTTCAGAATCTCCATTCCGATCTCTCATCTTCTCTTTATTCTAAAACATTCTTGTTTGTTTCTTTTTTGATGAGAAAAATTGGGGGATGTTCTTGATTAGATGAATGTTCCAGATAGTCCTTTTTGTAGATCACGAATCGGTTTTGGAAGAATTTATGAGGAAGAGAAACTGGAAATCCGGCGGATTTTCTGTTTTTATGGGATTTTCACCAAAAAAAGAGGGGAATGTTTTGGAAATTTGAAAATAATAGGCCGATTACTGAAAGAAATGTTCAATGGACATGATTTTGTATCAGAATCGCTGTAATTTTTTGAATTTCCCTAAAAGTTCCCAAAAAACTCACATTTTTCGGCAGAATCACATGCTTCTCTTCATCTTTATTCGTGATCGCCACGAGACCCAATTGCGAAATTTCAGCTTCTTCGTCGCATTTTGCGGATATTGTTGTGAACGTTGTCCAGAACTGGAAAAGGGGGAATTGGAAAAAGATAAAAGATTTAAAAATAAGAAACTTCGGAAAATTTCTTAGAAATGCACTGTAAGCTTCAGAATCTCATCAGTTTTTTCCAAATTTTTCCAAAAAGTTAGATTTTTGAAATTTTGTTATTTTTTTCACTGATTTTTCACTTTTTTAAACTAAAATATTGCACTTTTTCTGTGTTTTCTCACAAATATTGATTCGAAAACATTTTTTAAAAAACATTTTTTTTCAAAATATTTGTTACTTTTTTCTCCGCTGATTTTTGACTTTTTTTTGACTAAAATACTGTTTTTTCTACCAAAAATTGATTCGAAAACAGTCAAAAATCACTGAAAAATTCCCATCTTACTGTAGTTCTCGCTACGAGATATTTGAAATTTGGAAAGCGACTTTCAGTTTTCAATGGCAACGAAAATTTGAAAAATTTCAATTTTTGCTAGATTTTACCTCTTCCGGATCGACAATTCCCATCCAATTCTCCCTTGCACAAATCCTCCATTTCTCGAAAATCTCCGATTTCTGACCTTTTGAAGTGATTGTTCTCAAGTCGTTTTCGTCCTGTTCAGACTCCCAAAATTCTTGAAAACTTTCCTAAAAAAGAAAGATTTTCTTAAAATTAAGAAGCTAACTCACTGAATATAAAATTTTAAAAATCAGAAAAATAATGAAAAAATTGATGAGAAAAATGTACAATTGCTGGTATTTGGTGAGGAACATTTCGACTGGAGAATCGGAGAATCGGCCAACAGAGAGAGAGACATTTATCTTCGTTCCGCATCTTTTTTGAAACAAGATCCGGAGAAAAAGGGGCGGGGCTTCAAAGTTCAGAACAAGAAGAAAAAGAAGAAGAAAAGGGTTTGTTTTGAGAAGACTTCGGTTTTTAGGAATATTGTTTCGAAACTTTATGTTTCAACGATTTTTGGAAAAAAAACCAATGAAATTTAGCAAATTAGAAATTGACTTTTTTTGGGAATATCGATTTTTCTTGGATGTTAATTTGTTCAATTTGTTCAAAAATTGACTTTTTTGGAAATTAGTTCAAATTTCCATTTCAGTGTGAATTTAGAACGTTTTTCATTTTTGTTGAATCTCAAAATTGAAGTTTGCAATGAAAATTTCAAAATTGGCGCGCACGATATCTCGCAGCGAAAACTACAGTAAGATTTGTATTTTTTGTGTTTTCTGACAAAAATTGATTCGAAAACAGTCAAAAGTCTTTTGAAAATCCAAATCTCACTGTAGCTTTCGCTGCGAGATATCGTGCGCGCCAATTTGAAATTTTGAGTGCAAACTTCAGTTTTGAGATGGAACACCGGTATCAATTTCATAGAATTCCTCACCCTTCTGTACTGTTTCTCAGCCCGAATATCTCTTCCAATTCCAACTGTGAATATGTTATTTGATCCAGTACTCTGTGGAAAATGTACATTTCTTATCATCTTATCAAAACTAAACCATTGTACCAAGTATGAACACATACGTAATCAACTCTACTCTCTCAACCTATCAACTCAGATTGACCTGAAAAGGCCTAGTTTTCGTAAACGGAGAACTTTCAATTTACGGTCTCTAATTATACAAATGTCCATTTTTCCCCAAATTTTCCATTGAAATCGTGTGTTGATGTATCTCATTTTCCCATTTTCCAATCTATCCAAAATCTCTTTTTTCCATCGATCAAGTCCATCCTACACACAAAAGAATGTCATCAAAATTTCCGTTTTTTTCAGCTTTCCAAAAATTAATGAGATAGTCACACTTTTTCTCAAATCTCCGTCTGAATCTTCCGATTGATTCGCCGCATTTTCGGAATGGACTCTCGAATGAATCCGGGGACATCAAGTACATAATTTGGACTGAATTTTCTTTTTTCTGGAAAAAGAGGAATCTGATGCTCAATTTTTCAAATTTTTCTGTGTTTTATGTTTAAAATTTCCCTAAACAATACGGATTCTCAAAATTGAACAAATAAAATCTCATGTGAATAAACTGGTCTCCAAAGAAGAATCCGAATCTCTTTTCCTCTAAAATTCTTCTGATAAACTCCATGAAATACACTTTCCTTTGTTCAACATCTGATGAAATGTGAATCTAGAATGTTCTTTTCAAATTGTGCAAGTGCTCTCCATTGACAACTCACCTCAATGTTCACTTGACACAAATCTATGTGGTTTTTATCAAATACTCAATTTTTATAGAATATTTCGAAAATCCCGTTGAATTCTTCTCCTTCTGCGTCAAACCATAGATTATCGATTTTCTGGAAGATTTCAAACTTGTGATTTTGGCGCCAATTCAAATTACCGTAACATTCAAAATGTCTTTAAAATAATAGGAAATGTCAATATGCACCATGTTCTTTTCGATGTAACCGTCTGGAATTTAACAAAGAAATTTCAAAAATAAGAAAAAGTTTTACATTTTTCCATGACTCTGGCATTTGAAATTCCGGATTTCCCGCCCACTGCAAATGGGAAAAATGAGCCGATTTGGGAGTATAAATCGGAATTTATGCGGGGAATTGGGTCAGCACCGAAGAAAGAGACAGGGTAGCCGAGTTGCAGCATTTTCTGGAAAATTAGGAGAAAAATAAGAAAATGTATTATCGCTGCAACAAAACTTCATGTCGCATTCAAATTATTTTAAATTGGCGAGCACGCGATATCTCACAGCGAAAACTACAGTAAGATTTGCATTTTCAGTGATTTCCGACTGTTTTGAATCAATTTTTGTTAGAAAACACGAAAAATGCTGTTACTGTTAATGCGCCCGCCAATTTGAAATTTTGATTGAAAGCTTTCATTTTGATATTCAATGGAAATGAAAAACGTTCTAAATTTACACTGAAATCGAACTTTGATCTTTTTAGACTAAATTTATGACTGATAAAGATCCGCAGAAGTCGGCGATTCCGAGATTTTGGAGCGGAGAAGGGATCTACGATTGTGCTGGAAGAAAATCAAAAAGTTTTCTTTTTAAAACTGGAAATTATAGACAAAATAAAAGAAAATATCAAAATCAGGAATGAAAATTTCGAAATTTCTTATCAGTTACACGTGCCCCGGCCCCACGTGAACCTTGGAGATAAGATCATTTGGTATAAAAGGAGGAGAGTTTGTTCAGTTTTCATAACTTTTCCACCCGGGACCAGCGATCATCTGGAGCTGCTGCAATGGCATCGGGAGCCACAAGGATGCGGTCGGAGCAACGGAGCCAATTATGGGACAAGTAGGACCAGTTGGACGGTGCCACCGAAGCAATAAGGAGAAATGTGAGTAGGGTTCCAGTGGTTAGAAGAATGAGTGCAATTATCAAAACAATATCACCATATCAATTTTGACTCGAGTTACAGGAAGAGAATAAGTGTAAAAAAAGTAAAATCAAAACCGAAAAACCGGAACAATTTTGGCTCTCGACCTGAGTTACGGGAAGAGAATAAGTGTAAAAAAAACAAAATCAT
>LR539372.1:178012-261727 GCA_900536315.3 Caenorhabditis becei
TAACCGAAAAACCGGATCTATTTTGGCTCTCGACCTGAGTTACGGGAAGAGAATAAGTGTAAAAAAAAGCAAAATCATAACCGAAAAACCGGATCTATTTTGGCTCTCGACCTGAGTTACGGGAAGAGAATAAGTGTAAAAAAAGAAAAATCATAACCGAAAAACCGGATCTATTTTGGCTCTCGACCTGAGTTACGGGAAGAGAATAAGTGTAAAAAAAGCAAAATCATAACCGAAAAACCGGAACAATTTTGACTCTCGACTATTTTTAGGCATAGGTGCCACGACTATTGTGTGTCACCAGCCGAAGACTGCTAGAAAATGGTTCAGCCGTTCGCAAGTTTAATTTTTTTTTATTTTGGGCAAGGCGATATCAACGAGGGTTTTGGAATTTGCGGAACTTTGATCTTTTTTGAAACAAATTTTACAAAAATCCATTTTGGTCAAAATAACTGAAAAAATGCTCGTCTTAATGTAGTTTTCTCTGCGAAATATCGTGCGCGCCAATTTGAAATTTTGAGTGCAAACTTCAGTTTTGAGATGGAACACCAGTATCAATTTCATAAAACTCCTCACCCTCCTGTACTGTTTTTCTGCTCGAATATCTCTTCCAATTCCAACTGTAAATAGGTTATTGGATCCAGTACTCTGTGGAAAAGACACATTCCAATTTCAAATTTATTCTCAAAAACTCACAATTCTGGGAAACAAAATATGTTTTTTCTCATCGTAATTCCTCAATGTTACTATTCCCATCCTCTCTAAATTCGTTTCCTTATCACATTTTTCCGATATCTCCGCGAAACTTTTCCAGAACTGAAAATCTCTTTTTCTCCTTCATTTTTCTATTCGGAAAACCTCTTCAGCATCTTCAAAAACCGAATATTTCTCCAGAGCACATGTGTGCCATTTCTGGAAGATTTCCGTTTTATTCGGGTGTAAATCCACTGTTTTCAGGTCAATTTCGTCTTGATCAGCTTCAATCCAATCTGTCCAAGAGTCCTGGAAAAATAATGGGAAAACAAGGGGAATTTTGGGGGAAAATCAGCCACAACTCACTGAAAAATAAAATCTGAAAAATAGAAAAACTGCCAGAAATGCAATGAATCCGAGAATAATTTGAGGTTTTCTGTGCATTGAAATGTGGGAAAAATGAACGGAGAAAACGGGAAAAACGGAAAGATGAAGATGTTATCGGGCAGAGGGGTTGAACACGACGAAAACGAGAACACTACACACTTTCTAGTGGGAAAAACAACAATTTTTGGGAAAAATAAATGGATTAACTAGTCAGTTTCAGAAATTCCAGAAGTTCTAGAAAGTTTCAGAATCCTGACATTTTTACAAGATTCAAGGGTCGATTTTGAGTTTTTCAAAATCTATTTTTAGGTTTTGTGAATATAAGGGGGAAAATAGAAATTTTTCAAACTGAAACCTATGAAATTGTGACTTCTGACAAGAAAAGTGTTTAGGGTCACCGGGATCGATTTGACTATAAATTGGCACCAGAAACACCATGATTTTGGAGATTTTTGGCCGAAAAGAGGTTAGATATGCCGAAAAGTGGCTTGAAGTTAATATAATTCGCTTGAAATTGATCGAAAATGGTCAAAAATCTAGAAAACTTGACAAAACATGGGGTGTCCCTTGATAAAAGAAATTTCATTACGGTGCTCCGAAATCCCGGTGCTCATATCTTGGTTAGGAGTGGAGTACGAAAAAAGTTGTCAATTACAAAAATGATCTGCACAAAATTTGCAACAAGTTTGAAGTTGACAACGTGTTGCTGTCTCTGCAGAGAAATTTAGTACGATGCTTCGAAATCCCGCAAAGTTGAAATGAGCACATCTTGGCTCAAAATGCTGTCAGGAAACTTTCCAGCAGCTAATTCCCGGAAAATCTAGAAAAATATGATGGGGAGCGCTACGTGACCCCTTCTTATCACCACCTTCCCTTATCAGCTCCCTTCAATTCATTTTGCAATGCAAATGCTTCAAAATCGTCACGTCTTCACAATTTCATCGCTATTTTTCATCAGTATCGTGTCATTCGGAAGCTCTTTTGATTTTTTGAGTTTTAAATTTGATTTCGGATGTTATTATGACACTGTGTGCTTCCACGTCGAGCTTTTTCAGGATGATCCGAGGTGAGAAAATTTGAATTTGGCGCCAAGATTCATTCAAAAAAAAAACGAAAAAAGTGCTTCCTAATAGCTAAAAGTTACGAAAAATAGCTAAAAATCACTCCAAAAACACTTCTGAAAATATTTCCAGTTACGAACAGTTGATCGGAAGTCAAGAGACGTGCGAAAAGCTTGAAGAGTACGTGTATGAGTATATCGATGGGAATGGAAAACCGCGTCGGACATTCGCTGTCAAGTTCAACATTGTCGAAATGGACAATCTGAAGACGTTTTCAATCGATAATCCGGTAACTTTAATCTTCTTATCACTCATCACCGTATCACCTTGTTCTAGTACAACTACACGGCGACCGTTCTCATGACTCATAACTGCACTTCCGACCGAAAACTTCGATGTCTCAAACGTGGATTCGGGGAAGTTACCCTGGGAGGCGGAGGGTAATCAATCGATAACTTGGAAAGGTAAATTCCATTTTTCAGATCGAAAAGTTTAAATTGGTTGAACGTGGATTTGAATGATGCGGGAGAAGTCGGCGCTTGCAGCAATCGAGCCGTCGGAGGAACTTCTTTTCTTGATTTTTGAATAAATTATTGAATTTTTATTGAATTATTGTGTTTTTGGCTTTCAATCTAGTGTTATCAGTGATAGCCCATCACCTTCCCATCTCCCGAATCTCATTTTTTTTGAAGCGGCCGCCAGAATTTTGAATAAAAACTTTATTCCAAATTTCAGTGAATAAAATGCAGAATCAAGGAAGCTTGCTGATAAAAGAGTGATCAATAAAAAGGAAATAATTCAATTAATATGCCTGATGAAGGATTTCGTTGTGAGACCCAAAAAGACAAAGTGATGAAAAAGGGAAAGTTGAACGGAGGAAATGGCCAATGGCACACGGGGGAGCATAATGGTTATTGAGACGACGACAAATAAAAATTATATTTTGAAGGGACTTTTTTGTAAAATCTAGAGCTGGGAAAAATTGCAGCTGGCCGCGGCTTTTGTTGATTACTGTAGAAATTGCTCACTCTAAGTTTTATTGCTTTACAGATATTTTCATGGCAGATTTCCTATGAAAAACAGTTAAGTTATTCGAATTTCAGTATTGTTCTGCTTTTTCTAAGCAATTTCGTCAAAATTCACAGCTATAAAACAAATTGTCGTGTAATCGTGCGCAAAGTCCGCAGTAAAAGTTCCTCAAGATCTACCGTAGTCGGCAAAAGTCGGGGCTGTGCGCGGCTGTGCGCTGGAGCGCGTTTGCATCGGCCGCGAAAAGCCAACTTCTCATCCCTGGTAAAATCTGAAATGCGTAGCTGGCCTAGGAATCCGTTCAGTTCGGCCACCGGGTCTCGAAGCGAAATTTCGTGCTGCGCCTTCAAAAAAGTTACGGTAGATTGCGGTGAAAATCGTCACTTTTTCGAAGGCGCAGCACGGAATGCGCATTTTTTCGCTTCGAGACCCAACTGAACGGATTCCTTGGCCAGCTACCCATTTCAGATTTTACAATTAATTAATGCAATAATAATAATAAAATAGGGAATAGCTGCATACTTTGAGAAGGGATTTTGGAAATTAAAGGAAAGTTCAATTATCGATTTTCTCATTTCCGTTGACTTCATCCTCGTTTATGGTGTCCGAGGTCTCCGAAAGATCCGGGAGCTTCTGGAGCCCGTCCAGATGATCTTCTGAAGTCTCCTGGTCGTTCTGCAGCTCCACCGGCTCTTCAGTGCCTTTCGTCTCCTGAGCCGTCTTCTCAATCTTCAAAATGACTTCTAAAATGTGCTTGTGAAGCTCTTCTAAAGTCTCCGACTCTTCGGACGTCTTCTCCTCTTTCTCGATCTCGATCATCTCCTTCAAAGAACCCAATGCCGAGAACAACTCCTCTTCAAGGTCCTCATTTTCTCCAGGGCCAAGCTCGATCTCAATGAAATCTTCCATAGCGTTCCGGAGATCATTCTGGAGCTTCTTGAGAAGATCCGAAGTGACCGGAGCTTCCAGAACTCTCTGAACAGCAACTCCAGATCTGAACGAGGTTTCGTCGAGAGGTGGCATGTCTCTTTCTGAAAATACATACATTTTGTAAAAAATCTAGAAAAACAGCTTCATTTTTGCAGTTTTCAACAAATTACTGACAATTTTCAACGCATTACAAAATTTATTTCAAATTTAAAACTTCAAAATAAACCTGCAGATCAGATGATTTAAGAGATTTGAGACCAAATTAAATAATTTCAGCAAAAAAGTACAAAAGACATCATAAATTTAGAATTTCGAATTGTAATTTATAAATTCGTTGATCTGCGGTTCGGAATTTGCGCAAAGAGCTTCGAGTATCTAGACTCACTTCCTCCTTCGTGCTCCTTCTTCACAGCCTCCTTGAGCTTCTCGGCAGCGGTGTCGGAGACGATGACGTGGAGAGGATTGGCTGGTTCGGCCACTTCCTTTTCCTCCTCATCATCGACTTCTTCCTCGTTTTCCTCATCGGACACATTCTCTTGATCTTCTTCATCTTCTTGTTCTTCCTCGTCAAATTGCTCGTCTTCGGCTTCCCCTTCCTGGTTGTCTGAAATTTTTAAGATTACACCTCCGAAAAAAATCAGAAATTTTTTGTTCAATTCGATTTTTCGGTATTCTTAGAATTCCAGATGACGTCCCTCATCTGAATCTTCATGAATCCTCACCAAAAATTTTGGGAATTTCATATACCATCACGAAAACTTGAATAACTCGGCTCAAAATGATCCGTTTGAGCTCAGCTTTAGGCATGTTGTACCGGAGGGTACTAGAATTTTCTAGTACCCTCCGGTACAACATGCCTAAAGCTGAGCTCAAACGGATCATTTTGAGCCGAGTTATTCAAGTTTTCGTGATGGTATATGAAATTCAGAACGCTACTGTATCTCGCAGCGAAAACTACAGTATGACTGGAATTTTTCAGTGATTCCCGAATCAAAAATCACTGAAAAATGCAAATCTTACTGTACCTTTCGCTGCGAGATATCGTGCGCGCCAATTTGAAATCATTTGAAATTCCGAGTGACCAATCCTAATTTCCATACAAAACTACTCACTATTCATCTTGTTTCCATCGTTCTTCTTCTCCAGAATCTCCTCATCGGATTCCGATTCCTCCTGGGCTTCGAACGTCTTTTGGACCTTCTGAATCTTGGCTGGTGGAGCTCTTGGAGGCTCCGTTGGCTTCCTCTTTCCGGACGATTGATTCGCACCCATTATTGATTGATTGATAAGCTGCTGATAAGGAAATACTGAAAAATTGTTTGAAAAAAAAGAAAAAATACAGAAATACGAAAAAGATATGAAACAGGTTATTCAAAACCTGATAATTTGAAAAATATAATAGAAATTGAAGATAAATGAAAAAAAAAACGCTTTTTTCACAATTACACACAAAATACTTTTTGAAAAAATCCGAGAAAATTCAGGAAAATTGTGAGAAAATCACAAGTGGATCGACAATTTTTGGAAGGAATTATTGCGGGAAAATGAGATCTGGTAAAATGAATAAATGGAATATACATAGGAATTAGGTTTCAGCCAAGAGTTTCTTGTTCTCGGAACGAACATAAGCTTGCTTGATTTTTATCATGGCGTCCAGGGCACGTGTCATCGTGACGGAGTCGAACTGAAAAAATATTTTTCAAATAGGAAATTATCTCTAGATTATTTTATCAGTTGATCACTTTTTGATATCTCTTACAGGAATTCCAGGAAAAATCAATAAGTGAAAGCTACAACTGAAAATTGATGGTTGTCTACAGTAATCCTTCTCTAGCTTTCCGAGAACTTCTGCTAAAATACTGATTAAAATTTTTGCTGATAAGAGGTATTTTCCTCATTATTTTATCAGTGGATCACTTTTTGATATCTCCTACAGTAACCCCAAGAAAAATCAATAAGTGGAAGCCACAAGTCAAAAATGAAAGGTTTCCTACAGTAATCCTTTTCTAGCTGACCCAGAACTTTTTTTAGAATTCTGATGAAATTTTTTTCCGTTTGAAAATTATTTTTTCACCATTTAATCAGTTGATCACTTTTCAATATCTCTTACAGTAATCCCAGGAAAAATCAACAAGTGAACGTCACAAGTTCCCTACAGTAATCCTTCTCTAGCTCACGTAGAACTTTTGCTAAAATTCTGATTAAAATTTTTACTAATTGAAAATGCTCTTCTTATCATTTCATCAGTTGATCACTTTGCGATAGCTCCTACAGGAATCCCAGAGAAAATCAATAAGTGAAAGCCACAACTCGAAAGCAATTATCTACAGTAATCCTTCTCTAACTTACCTAGAACATTTGTTGAAATTCTGGTTTAAATTTTTATTGATAGAAGGTATTTTTCTAATCAATTTATCAGTTGATCACTTCTGTTTATCTCCTACAATAATCCCAGGAAAAATCAAGCTAGAACTCACCTTCTGAATCAAAGATTCCTTGAGTTTATCTTTTCTCTGAATGTCTTCCAGAGTGTCTTCAGGGACGATGAAGATGTCAGAGTAGTCGATTCCAGTCTGGAAATGGGGGGAAAACTTTGAGAAAAAGGTAAGTTTGAACTCACCTCCGTCTTAAAACTGCTGAACACGAACTCCCTCAACTGTTTGGACAACATCTCAGCCGACGGTTCCAGTCCCTCGGATTCGATCAGCTCGAACGCCAATTTCAGTTTCAGTGCCCTCTGAACATTGGGTTCCATTCCGAGATATCTCTCCATTCCTCCCAACAGATACTTGGGTCTCGAAGGCAACATCCTCGCCACCAGCCACCGTCGACAAATGCTCAGTTGAATGAGTCTCTGATCCCTTTCATATCTTATCATATCAGTCTCGTCGACCAGTTCCTTATCAACATTGTATCCGTATTTCGCGTTCAGCACTGATTCGTAGTGGACAATTGGCGAGGAGAAGAGGGAAGGGACGAGGCGAGTGTAGTCGGAGAAGTAGATGGATCGGGTGAACGAGAGCATCCATTGGTTCTCGGCTGGATGCTCCGCGAGGTAACTGGCCACAGATTCACGGTACGGCTCCTTCATCTTTTCCTGCAGAAAATTTAGCTGATAGGGAGTAATATCTAGATTATTTTATCAGTTGATCACTTTTCGATATCTCCTACAGTAATCCCAGGAAAAATCAATAAATGAGAGTCACAAGTTGCCTACAGTAATCCATCTCTTGCTCACCCAGAACTTCTGCTAAAATTCTGATTAAAATTTTTATTGATAGGGAGTATGGTCTTCATCATCGTATCAATTGATCACTTTTCGATATCTCCTACAGTAACCTCAGGAAAAATCAATAAAGCTACAACTCGAAAATTGATGGTTACCTACAGTAATCCATTTCTTGCTCACCCAGAACTTTTGCTAAAAATTCGAATAAAATTTTTACTGATAGAGAATATGTTCTTTATCATTTTATCAGTTGACTACTTTCTCCTATATCCTACAGTAACCCCAGGAAAAATCAATAAGTGGGTGTCACTAGTTGCCTACAGTAATCTATCTCTAGCTCACCCAGAAAAACTTTCAAAATTCTGATTAAAATTTTTACTGATAGGTGATTATGTCCTTATCATTTTTTCAGTTAGCCACTTTTTCCTATCTCCTACAGTAATACAAGCAAAAATCCTTAAAATGAGTGTTCTCCTATCTACAGTAACCCTCCTGCTCACCTCTACTTCTTCCTTCACCAAATAGTTCTTCATGTATCGCATCGTCTTCTTCAGATCCTCTTCCAAATGATTCTTCTCCCGAAGTGCCATGTAGACCCGTCGGTTTTTCCGAACCTCCTCCATCGCAATGTAATCCGGATCCTCCTTCGGGTATCCTTTATAAATCATGCCTTCCATGTGATGAATGTACTCATCGGCCGCACGGATCCACGCCAAATCCCATTCCATGATCACCAGCACTAGAAACAGAATTTAGGGTTACTGTATTATCATTTTATCGGAAAGGGTAGATTTACGTGGCGTTGTGGGTCTCGCAACGAACAAAAGTTTTCGGCTCAAAACGTGCTGCGCCTTTAAAGTGGGGTACGGTAGTTGCGCCTTCTTGTCTTTTTCCACTCATTTTCCTCATTTTCATCGGTTTCTCAACCGATTTTCGCACTTTTTACACGAAAAATACCTTTTTTGTGATTTTTTGGCGTAAAAAGTGCAAAAATCGGTTGAGAAACCGATGAAAATGAGGAAAATGAGTGGAAAAAGACAAAACGCGACTACCGTACCCCGCTTCAAAGGCACAGCACGTTTTGCGCGGGAAACTTTCGTTCGTTGCGGGACCCACAACTCTGTAAATCTACCCACTCTGATTTTGAGATGCAACGAAAATAGTTTTCCCCCGCAACTCACACTCCTCATTTGTCTTCGTCCCGTGCATCTCCACTTGCTTCCGATATTCCTTATATTCCTCAAATGGAACACTTCTCGACGGAATCGGATACGTCAGTTTCTCCATTTCAATGCCCAGTTCGACCTTCTCATTCTCATCCAACTTGGCACATTTTGGAGCCTTTGGAAACTTCGGACGGTACACGGGAACCTCGTATCCGTCCCGTTTTTCCTCGTTGAAGTGTCTTTCCGCATGAAGAAGTTCAGTGGGTTCGGTGAATCCACGGAATGAGTTGGTTTGTTGTTGTTGTGGTTGAGGTTGTGCCTGGGGATCTTTCTCTGAGTACGGAGGAGGCTTTCCGGACGGAATTCCGTTTTTGGCCTTCTTCCCTTTTGTTTTGTTTTTCTGGAAAATTAAAAAAAATTTCCGAGGAATTTCCAGTGATATTTGAGCTGTTTTGTTGAAAAACAACAATTTTCAAACAATTTTTAAAAATTAATTTCTCATCAAAAAATATACGAAAAAATACAAATCGATAGGTAATTTCTTGTTCACTCGGAAATTATACCCAATTTTCAAAAATTGAAAATTCAGTGAAAAACAGATATCGATAGGAAATTTCCTGCTCTCCAACTTTCCAGTTGACCACTTTTTGATATCTTCACTCCTTATCAAGTTATCAGTGTTTTTCAAGAAAACACTTCAAAAAATCACTGCTGCGAGATATCGAAACATTATCGTTGCGACTGTTTTTAAATGAATTTTTGCATTTTTCGCATTTTCTGACAATAATTTTCTCGAAAATAGCCCACAAATCACTGAAAAATGCACGTAGATGCGAGATATCATGCGCGCCAATTGGAAATTTTGAATGCAAACTCCAGTTTTGAGACGCAACGATAATATCTTCATCTCTTATCAAGTTATCAGTAAGATCCCTCAATTCCAAAATATTATGAACTCGAAAATCCCCCAAGGACTCCATTCGTATAGTGGGAGGCATTCTGATTAAAATTTGTAACGTAGGTTTGAATATCCGAGAAGATTAGTGGTTGGCAGGTGTACTCGCAAGGAGGGAAGATATAATTGAAGACAAGAGACACCGAATAGAGAGCTCACCTAGTGTCACATGACAATTATGGGATTTTGTATGCCTACTGTACCACTATACGAATGAGCACAAATGTTCCCATGAGCACTAACCAAATTAGGAAGGATTAAAATGAGCTACGATTCAAATCGTGGTGATGAGACCCAAAAGCCTTTGTGAATTGCAAAATGACAGCGTTTTGTTAGTCGTAAAATGTGAAATGTGCGGCCGCCAGGTCTCGAAGCGAAGAAAAAAGCAATTCCCGTGCTGCGCCTTTAACAAAATAAGGTAGATTGCGGGGGAAACTGTAACTTTTTCAAAGGCTCAGCACGGAAATTTCTGTTTTCTTTCGCTTCGAGACCCGGCGGCCGAACTGAACGGATTCCTAGGCCAGCTACCCATTTCCCATTTTACAAATAAAAAAACATTGAAGTTTTCCGTTTTTTTTTTCAATTTTCGGTCATGTTCCCCATTTTACTACAGTAACCTTGCTCTATTGATTGTGAGCCCTAAGCAAATAAAACGAAACGGACAGATGCAGAAAGACATGAAGCAGAGAGGGATAATTGTACCAATTTCGGAAGAACAGCGTCAAAGAAAAAGAGAAATGAGGCACTGAATTATGGGGTTCTTGGCGAGGAAAAAGAGTGAACGTTAGGGAGAATTTGGACAATTTCTTTGCATTTTTCAAAATTTCCCTAAAAATATGATTCAGAAAAAAAAACTTTTTCCAATTTTCACTCAAATTTTTTTCCAGGACTACTGTAGGTCGTAAAAGCATAAAATTGAGCTCTCCAACATTCATTACAATTTTTAATCTCGCCGAAACCCAATCATTTTCTTTTTCTGCCCTTCTACAAAAAACCAATTATTTTTATGACTAGTACGAATATTTTGGGAAACATAAAATCTAGGTTTTGATTGGATTTATAAGGTACCGTAATCCAAATGGGTTTGGCTTAAAAATGGGAAAATTGGAAATCGAGGAGGAGGAGCTACAGTAATCCACGGAGCAGAAAATGAGTCAGAAGTAGTGATAAAGTCAGTGATAAAAGTGATGAGATTGATATAGGCTGATAAACTGATAATTCTATCAGTTTTGAGAAATGATTAGAAAAAAGAAAAAAGTACAATAGAGCGCACATGAATTTTTTTTTCAGATTTGAAAATTTTTACAACAACAAAAAAAATGGAAAAATTTGAATTTTACTTTTTCAAAAATTCCCTTAATTTTCCTAATTTTTCATTTTATCAGTTGTTATCACACAATCAAAAACCTATACATTTTAGGCCCACACTCACCCTTGTCATCCTTTTCCTTTTCGACAGGCGATGAACAGATCGAGTTCAAATATCAGTGATAAGCTTGCACTGCAATACCAAATCAATCAATGATCAATCGTGTTCCTTATCAGTTTATCAAATAGTTATCAGAAACTGCGAAGAAACGCTCCGTTGGTGGCGAAGGAAGAGAGCCGTGTGGCATGGAAGCCGCCTCGCCACGCTGAAAGAGAAAACACGAGACGCAGGCAGCGAGAGGGACGAGAGAGTGTGCGGGAGCGAGAGGGTGGCGAGACGACGAGACGACGAGAGAAGCGGAGCGAGTGAAGAGACGAGAGACGGTGGAACGGTGACTGGCACAAGGACACATGTTCTTTAGATGAATTTGGGGAGGAAAACGGGCAAGAATAGGTGCAGGAAATGGGAAGAAATGGATTAGAGAGGGGGAGAGGGAGCAGACAGACAGAGGGGACTACGGTAGGCCCCTGAAACTGAAAACGGAAGTTTGAAAATTTCAAATTGACGCCCACGATATCTCGCAGCGAAAACTACAGTAAACTTTAGATTCGCAAATTTCAGTTATTTGTGATTTTTCGAAAAGATTAATTTGTCGTGTTTTCTAAAAAATATAACTATTCGAAAATAGTGGGAAATCACTATTAATTCCAATCTTACTGTAGTTTTCGCTGTGAGATATCGTGCGCGCCAATTTGAAATTTTAAATGCGAGATGAAGTTTTTGAATTTTTCATATTTTCAATCAAAATGATTCGGAAACAGTCGAAGATCATATGAAAAATCTAGAAATTTGAAATATTGAGACAGAAAAAAATTATGACCAAATTCCTAAAATTCATTTTTTTTTGAAAATTTTTCAGATCTCAATTTTTTCCAGTTTGGGAAAGTTTCTTCTTCTTTTCATTTTTGTTTTTTCAACGAAAATTCATACAAAAATAGTCAAAAATCACTGAAAATTGCAAATCTTACTGTAGTTTTCGCTGCGAGATATCATGCGCGCCAATTTGAAAAAATTTGAAATTCTGAATCCTAATTTTAGTTTTGAGATGAAACAATATTGATCGCCAGTTCGAATTCCTGTTTTTGAACCCTAAAAACTGGAATTTTCTCATCTGCTCAATCTAAAATTTGAAATTTTTCTAAACAAATTTTTTTTTGAAAATTTGAAATTTTTCTAAACAAATTTTTTTTTGAAAATTTGAAATTTTTCCCTCCGAGGAGGACAAGGCGGCGACTCAGAATGAGCTCACTCGGGTGGGTAGGTGGAGGAGGAGTCATGTGTCGCCTCGGGAAGCTTCTGCTCTTCGAGAGCTCCATTGTTTCCATGACAACACAATTGAAATGGATATATGTGTGGGAGAGGGATGTGATACGGAGACATTTGGAAAGGGCATATGGAAAAGAAAGAGATTGGGATGGGAAATCGATAAATGAAAAAAGGTCATTTAGTTGGGAGTTTGGAGAAATTATGGGATTCGGAAGTGTTTTTTAAAAGAAATCAGATGAGAATTGTGAATTTGAAGGGAAATTTGAAAAAAGGAAAGAAAAGCTTAAGATCCCTAATTATTATTTTCATAAAAATCTTTATTCTAATCACAATTCGTTTATCAATCCGTATACTTTGTACAATTATTTCCATGATATTTACAGTGTCATTGAGCATATTTTATTGTGCACCGGCATCGCCAAAAACCCGGCGAAAACGATGCCGATCGTGTCGGAAATCGAGACGACGCCCATTGAGAATTCACGGTTTTCGGCGGGAATCTGAAGAAGAATTTGAATTCAAATTTATAAAACCATATAACTTTTCAAACCTCTTTATGGACCGCTCGGAACGTATTCACATAGCTGGCTCCGCCTAGAAGTCCTTCGAAGAAAATTATTGAAAAGGCGATGGAAATGTGCGGGAGAAACGGGGAAATGGCCGCCGAGGTGAAGAAAATGGCGTTGAGGATCTGAAGTTGATATTTTCCTTTTTTGAAAATTTTAAAATTCAATCGATTTACCTGAAGAACCGCCAACAAAGTCAACATTTTCGTGGGGATCGTCAGGAAATTCGAAGAGCTTCTCGAAATGAAGACTCCGAGTTGATAAGTGACTTGAAACCATCGATACTGACTCTCGGAGCTCATTCCGAAACCGTGCGAGCAGTCGAATTCGAGAAGTTCAAGCTGAAAACGGAGATTAGAAAAATTTCATTATTTTCTAAATTTTTGGTGACCATTTTGTTTTAGAAAATTCCATCAGAAAGTCTATTTTTCAAGAAATTTCAATGAATCTCTCCCGATTCAGAATTTTCTCAAAGTTACGGTAGTGGTGGATATCTGCGCCGTGTTTGCGTACTCGACATCAAGCTTTACGACATTTCATTTTTGTAATTTTTTTCGAGTTTTTTTCTTGTTTTTTCCCCAATTTTCCACAGATTTTCAGTGTTTCCGATCGGAAATATTGCAAAAATAAGGTTTTACTATATTTTAGCTAATTTTTACGTAATTCCGCTTGAAATTAATGCCGAAACTGCAATAATTAGGAAATTGTTCTAAATTTGATGGAAAATGTGTTTTTGTGTGAATTTTGCCTCGGATTTGTTAGAAACTGGTAAAAATACTGATGTTATCGTAAGATCAAATTCTTTCTTTTCCCCTTCACTTTCCTCCTAATTCCCCTCAATTTCCCAATATTCCAGATGTCCGAAACTGCTTCGACTGCCGTCAAAAGCCAACAGTACGTGATGAACGAGGACGAGTTCTGGACGGATCCGAAGGACCCGTACTACCAACGGATCGCCTCTTCCACCGGAAATGACGTGTATCCGTCCAACAATCCGGGCCCGACGAAACCGGACGGATCCGTGAATTTCGAGTGTCACTGCGTGGGACATCTAGTGGCTAGTCCGTGTGGATACGAGTTCCGCGAGGCCATGAATTGTCAGAAAATGGTGAGATTTACGGGAATTTTGAGGAAAAAAGGGAAATTTTTGCAGGCAAAAGAAGACGACGACTGTGCGAAAGAACTCATCGAATTCGCGAAATGCGTCAACAGAACCGAGTGTTTTCTACAGAAAAACGAACAAAATTGAGTCTTATTTTTCTTGCATAATTTTGTGATAAACTGATAATTTCTCTTATCACTCACCAATCCCTGATTTATATAATACTCTGCCAAGTACACTGATATCAGCGGAATCATGAATCTCATCAGTGGCAACGTCTTCTGAATCCTCGACTCTTCGGAATGTCTTCTGAATTCCAAGTCTTCCACGTCTTCATGCTCCAGAAGCCTTCTGGCGTCTTCTTCGACTTCTGGAGCACTCTCCCTAATGATCCAAGTGTTCGGAGAGAGGAAGTGCGCTCTATTGACACTTCTGGGGATGACGAGAACGATCCAGTAGGAGATGGAGAAGACGACGGGAAGGGTGAGCATCAGAAGCATCGAAGACTTCGGGGACAGGTTCAGAAGCTTCCGATCGGTGAGAAAGGCGTACGTCAGGGCTCCGATGAGCCCCGCACCGCCCGTTCCAGAAGACCACGAAGCGACCACTTTTCTGGAAAATGGAGGGACTTTGAAAAATTTAAAAATTGGTAAATTTTCATCAAGAAGATTTTGTTATTTCCACATGAGAAGTACTAAATTTGAAAGTAGAAACAATTCAAAAATAGAAAAAAATAAAAACTTTATAAAACTAAAAAAAAATTTTTTTACTATTTCGAAAAATTTTTAAAAATCAAAATTCAGATTTCAAATCTTCAAATTGCAAAAAAAAATTTTTTTTTTTGAATTTTGAATTTCCCAACTCACGATGGATAATTAGCCGTAAGCGCCAAGTACGAAATCTCTCCGAGACCACTTCCGAAACTTGCCAGCACCACTCCTGGAATATTTTATTTATTTATTTTTAATTTTAATTTGAATTTCCCACTCACCAAACAACGCGAATCCGGTGTTTTCACTGATTCCGACAATCAGAAAACTGGCGGCTTGAAGTGAAACGACGATAAAGTGTCGGATGCCGAAGGGGATCCGATGGATGAACAGAGGGGCTGATATTTTGATTAGGAGGGCTGGGATTATGTCGGCGAGCAGCACGGAACCGGTGGACATGAGTTGGCACTCACGGGTCGAGATGGACGGCTGGAAGATGGGGGAGGGTTGGCGGGAGATTTGAATGTTTTTTTTTGAATCGAGGGACTTCTTTTGTTTGTTCAAGGGAGTTCCGGGTTGATAGAAATTTTTGAATTTTGAAAATTTTCTGATTTTTTCTTCAGACAGTAGAGTTTCAAACATAACATTTTCCAAATTTTCCTTACAGTTACTTTGGCCGTCCCGTGGCGAGATTATCTGTGATCAACTGTGATCATGGATATTTTGGATATTTCGAATTAGGGAAAAGTTGGGAACTGTGAACATAAAATGAGAATTTCGAAATTATGAAAACTGAAATGTTTTTGGATGAACCGATGTTGAGAATTTTCGAAAATGTTGGATTTTTAGAAAAATTGTCTTATAATTGAATACGTAAACAATTTTTCAAAAAAACTGTTTCTCACCGAGTATCGGTTTTTCAAACAACATTTTCGGAGATTCATTTATTTTTTATTTGTTTTCCTACTGAAAATATTTCCAAAAATCGAAAACAAACCCTGCACGGTCTCTCGATATGCTTAGCGTCTTTCTCAAGAATATCCTTGGCCGCACTCAACATCACGACGTAGGCAAAGTTGTTGCAAAGACCAAGGAGCCTGCAAAACTGTTTCTTTTCAAAATTCTGAAAAAATTTTCTAAAATTTAAAAATATACTTCGACATTTCGAATAATGAAAGAAACCAAAAAAAACTTTTTTAAAAAGTACGCAGTGATAACAAATCACCAGCTCAAAAATTATGAATTTTCAAAAAAAAAATCAAAAATTTGAGTTTTTTAATCAAATTTCAAATACATAAATGGAACAGTTCTTTTTTTTCAACTTTTTGAAAATCCCATCACTTTTTCAAACAAATTGGTGAAAAATTTCAAAAATTCGAAAAATCTCACCAAAAAGCGACCGTATTCCTCCTCGGGACCACTGTTCCTCCACTGCTCACCTCCATCCTGAAAAATCAATAATTTAGATATTTTCCCAAATTTCAAGATAAATATTCCAACGAAAAGCTTCGTTTTTCTTTATAAATCAATAAATTTCAAAAATCCAAAAGTAATTAAAAAAAATACAGCAAATTTCACTTTTATCAATTACAAAATTACACAAGATTGAGCTACAGATAGTTCATATTTTCAGCGGGAAAATCAGAAATTTCGTAAATTTTCAAATAATACACGTAAAAAGCTGAAGTGTGTGCCAAAAAGGGTTGATAACTGATAAGAAATCAATAAATGGGTCATCCGGGGGAAACTATGTCTTATGCCACGTTGAAAAGGAATCGGGGGAATGGAGAGGATTGGAAAATACAAGAAATATGGGGAATATTTACAGAAAATCAATCGATAATCAGTGTTCTGAGACGGCTGGAACAGGGGCGGTCTGCTGATTAGAGTGCATGATAATCAGTGATTCGTTGAAAAGTTCCCGAGTCCGCTGGCCGAATTCCTTCTGTTCGTCACTCAAATGAGCGTTTTTCTTCCAGATCACGTCTTCGATATGGCGAAGAATGGCCCAGACTTGGCGGATTGAGGTCTGGAAGTGATAAGGGTGATAAGCCTTATCAGTTGGTGACTTACCGTATCAACCATCTCATTGTAGGCTTCTTCCTTCTTTTCATAGTACATCTGACCAGTTTTCAGTTGATCCGCTGGGGTTTCCGCGAGGAAAATGATAGTCTCACAGCCCTGAAACAAAACATTCGTTGCGAGACCCACGAGAGTTACTGTACCTGTTCAAGAGTCTTGGCAATGAGCCAAATGATCGGAGCGGCGAGGGCTCGGAGGAGCCAATGGGTCTCGCGGCCGAGTTCCGTGCCGTTTACGAATCCGGGACGGACACAGTACACGCCGATGTTGTGAGGGTCGAGCATTCTGGAAGTTTGGGGAAATTGGAAAGTTGGAAAGATTGGAAACTTACTTGGAAAGGGCGACAGTGTAGAGACAATTGGCGAGTTTGCTGAACGCGTAGGCCTGTTTCGAGCTGTAGTCGTACGTCTTCTCGCCGAGAATTTTCTGCACTTGGGGGATGGCTTCGGCCTGAAAAATTGGATAGGAATGAGCAGCAACTAGTGTTAGATCACTCACATTGCGATAAAGTCCACTGGAAACGACGATGACTCTTGACTTGAAATCGGGTCGATCGGAGTTCAGAAGCAGTGGAAGGAGACGGGCGACGACGACGTAGTGACCGAAAACATTCGTCGCGAAGTGCATTTCGATTCCGTCGACGGAGAGCTGCAAGGCGAGAGATTATCGATTTCGTGAAAAAAGAGGAACCAACCTCAAACGGCCATCCCATAATCCCAGCGTTGTTGATGATAACATGAAGATGTTGAAAGTCCCGAGTGATATCTTCGCAGAATTCGCAGATCGAGTTGTAATTTGTCACGTCCAGCTGGAAACATGGAAAATTGAAGAAAAGTTGAAAGATTTGCGACTAACCGAGTAAAGATGCACTCGTTCGGACTGTCTCTGCACTTGGTCCTCGGGAACATCGCTCAACAGACTCTCGACGGCTCGGCGGCCACGAACCTGCAAAATAGAATATAATTTTCATGAATCTGTATGATTCTCAGTGTTTAAAGCAATTAAAAGCAATTCAAAGCAAGAAACACAAAGTTTCAATTCAAATTTTGGAAAAACCAGTGATTTTCAGTTTTCAGCATTTTCTCTGATTTTTGTGAGAACTTGCAGGAAGTTTGATAGATTCTCTTATTAAATGCCAGCTCCTGGTCTTTGTCAACAAATTTTCATGAAATTTTTTTTAAAAAACACTGAAAAACGGCCGAAATTCAAGAAATCTAGAAGAAAACCGCTGAAATTCACTGAAAAGCTGCCAAACGACACTCCGGAAATCCGCCAAGGATCGGTGTTTATCGTAAATCTACACGAATAATTTTTGAAATTTCAGTGATTTTCCAGTAGTTTTAGATAGTTTTTGAATGAGATTTTACCATTTTCTGTTAGAGTTGATGGATAAAAACACAAAGTGCATATTTTTGATAGCTGAAAACAAGATTTCGGGAAAAATTGAGCTTTTTCGGACAAATTTCAGTTTTTCCAGCCAACAACACTTTTAAATTCAATTTTCTTTTTCAAACTTGTAAAACCATTACCACCAGATCTTCCAACTTCTCACCTCATCTCTACACGTCAAAATCACATTCGCGCCTTTTTTAAAGAGTGTTTTGGCGGTTTGCAGTCCGATTCCACACGTCGATCCGGTCACCAGCACGTTGAGCCCTTCCATTCTGGACTGAAAGTTCCTAATTTTAAAAATCAGAGAAAAAAGGAAAGAATCAATAGAAATACAGTAAAACTTCGGAAAAAAACCGGTATTGATAACAAAAAAATGATAAAAAATTGAAAATAGAAAAAACTTTGAAAAAAAAATTTATAATTTTCTAAAAAAAATTTAGTAGACTAGAAAAATAAAAATCTCTGTTCTTCTTGCACTGGTTCTATTTCAAAAAACCCGTAAATCACAATGCAATCTAGTTAATATCGAGTCCAAAAAATACAATAAACACCTACAAAAACCGAGTGAAATTATGCAATTTTCTACAGTTACTCCTCTTCGTTTCGCCATTTATTCCGCTCTTTTTCCTTCTTTTCCATTCGTTTTTCCTTGACGGATCGGATGTGATCAGTGTCTTGAACGGCGCGGAACCATCTGGAAAATAGGGGAAAATCAAAAAATCATTTCTGAAAATCCAAAAAAAGCCCTCAACTAACCGATACTCCTCCCTAATCTCATTCTGATTTTTCTGCGCCTTCGTCTTCCAAATCTCATCAACGTCGGCCTTCAGAATCCGTCCCAATTCGGCAATCTGAACCGAAAAATCAATAAAAACTTCAAAAACAGCTAGAAAATCACCTCGGAACTCTCAAAATTCGAGTTTTGAAACTCTTTTTGTCGCAAGAAACACTTGGCGATTTCGTCTTCGTCGATGAGTTTATCGAGTTGTTGTTGACGCCATCGGAGCAGATATCTACGAGAAAATCAGAATCTATGGAAAATATGAAAAATCAGAAAAAATCCCAAAGTTTCACAAAAATTTTAAAAATTTCAAAAATTTTTTGCACCAAATTATGCATTTTGCACTGATTCCTCAATTTTTTTCACAAAACTCCAATTCCAAAAAAACTCACAAATATCCCCCATTATAAGCTGCGACGAGGATGACTCCAATTCCAGTCCACTTCAAAATCGACTTCATAAACTCTTTCGACGACTTGTCCCGTTCTTCCCGAGTCGTTCGAGCGTTTATGTCCGGGTTTTGACTCCAGTACGTTGACCAGTCTCTGCAAAAATAGGGGAATTTGAAAAAAAGGGAAATGAAAATGGGAAGCTGGAAGTTTCTGGAAAATTTCCCTGTTTCTGTAGTTTTTGGATAAGTAAAATTACAATCGTGATGTTGAATTTATGAAAAAAAGTTAAAAAAAAATAAATCAAAGAATCTGAAAACAGTGTAATTTTTCATAAATTTGGTAGAAATCTAATTTTTCAAATTTTTCAAAATTTTTTTATTGGTTCAATTTTCCTGCTGTTCATCTTTATTTCGGCCTCTCCCACTTTTTTAAAAAACCACTCCTCATTTCTGTACTTACCTGCCAAAATCATACTGTGGCGGTGGCTGATAAGGGTACTGATAGTGTCTCCTTCCGTATCCATTCGGTCCATTTCCACCTTTCAGGTGATAATCGTAGAGACGACGATCCGCTGGCCGTCTGGAATACTGGGAACTTTTGATAAACCTGATAACGAGTGATAAAATCATGATCAATGAGTTCTCAATCTTTCGAATTAAAATTTCAAACTTTCGAATGATAACAAGTGATAAAACTCTCAATTTGAAAAAGTGGTGCTCACCTGAGCACATCATAGGCACTTTTGAGCTCCAAAAACTGCGCAGTCGCCGTTTCATCACTCAAATTGTCCGGGTGCACCTGAACAATAAAATTATCAGTTTTATCAATTTATCAATTCCAAACTCCATCATCAATCTGATAAAATGATGAAATCACTGGTTTTTATCATGAAAATTGGATTTTCTAATGGAATATATGTTTGTTTTGAGAACTTGATACATTTTTAAAATAAACAGAAAACTTTCAAAAATGTCAAACTTCCACAAAAAAGTATCGCTTTTTCTCTTCAAAATGAACACATTTTTCGCCACCAATGTGATAGAGGAAATAGTGTGTAAACTGAAGAGAGTGGAGGGAGAGAAACGGAAAAAGAGAGAGAAAAAGGGGAGAAAAAGAAGGAAAACACGAGGTGTTTTGGGAAGAAGAGGACGGTTTGGAAGGGGAAATGAGTCAGTGGGTGTGAATAACAACGACTGTAAAAACAATATTATTCATCACTGAACAACAGGATTTTGAGGGGAAGTGTTGGAAAAAAAATGAAGATAATTTTTAAAAAAATGGAGTGCTGATTTGCGAAAACTGATTTTGAATCTTGAAGAATGATTCTGATTGTGAGAAAAATTCAAAATTCAAAATTGTTTTTTTTAATTTTCGATAAAAATCGGAAGCTATTGGAATAAAAAGAAGAAAAAAGTGAAGAACAAGACTAAGAAGAAGAAAAGGAACATTTTTTTTCAAACTTCAATTATTAAAAAAAATTATCTGTTTCAAGATTTTCCAAATTTTCAGATGAAGTTTGTTCTATTTGTCATGGATTTTGAGGAATTTGCTTGAAAACTGTTCGAAAGTTTTAACAAAACCATTTTTTCAAAGAGTTTGCATAGATTTTGACATGCCCGACTGCTTTGGTTGCAATCCGTAAATGACTTTTGTCAAGAAGTACTCTAGAAGTCCTCATTTTGGCTCACGGAGCCATCATAGTGTCCAGTCAGTACTAAAATCCAGTAGAAATTATTCTAGAACTGGAACACTCATTTTTTACGGAGGAAAAATGAGCACTGCAGACAATCGCCAATAATAGTACTGACTGGACACTTTGATGGCTCCGTGAGCCAAAATAAAGACTTCTTTGCAAAATCTGAGCCCAGTTCACAATAGGAAGTCGATGATTCTCTTTCGAATGAACCAGGTCCCGAGTCATTTCCGGACTGCGGCCTAAGCTGCCCGACATAAGAATTGATTCCTTTTTTCAGTTTTGTCATGTACATGCGCTTTCGGAAAACATATTTTCAAACAGAAATTTTTCGACTGTTTCAAAAAATGATATTCAATTTTCGGAATTTATTTAGTTTTAATCAAATCGAATTTATCGAACTACAATTCGATTCTCGGAGAAATAAAAAAAATTTGAAAATTGTTTTTTTAATGCGTCTTTTATTATTTATCACTGTTTTTTTTCAGACAAGTTGATCCATAATTCCATAATTTAATTTTCAAGACAATTGTTGGAAGATGTATTCAGAAAACATGATTTTCCTTGATTTTTTACAGAATTCCAACCGATTTTCTTTACTTTTCCAATGATTTTCATGTTTTCCCTTTCTTTTTCCTCCATTTTCCCTCTCAAAAACGCACTTTTTTCGATTTCTCATAAAACGCCGATTTGATCTCTGCCAAACTGGCCGTTTGTTGGACTCCGAGCACTTCGTAATGCGTTTTCCGGCTCTTTTTCATGAGAAATCTGCAAATTTCTCCGATTTTCCACGGATTTCTCCATTTGATTACCGTATTTGGCAAACCCAGAAACCACTGGAACACGAGCGATGCGGAATCTCTCGTATCATCTGATAACATATCAGTTTTTGGTGATAAGCATTTTTGAAAGGTTTTCGAATAAAATGTAAGTTCCCCATTGCAAAAATACAATTTGTCATATTGAAATCGCCAGAAAAATTCAAAAATCCGAAATTTTCGTCAATTTCAAGTGCCACGTATTGCATATTTATCGATTAATTTTTTAGGGAAAAATTAGAAAAAAACAGAAAAATCCGAGGGTTAGACGAGGGGAAAAGCGTAGAATTTTCAGAATTTTGCGCATTTTTGGATGGAAAAAAGAGGAGAAATTAAGGATTAGGTCCAGGGTTTTTGGCGGAAAATAGGGTATTTTGGGGCGAATTTTTGGGATAATTATTTAAAATAAAATAATAAATTATTCGAATTTTAAAAGAGAAATTAGGGTGATAAGAGGGCGGGAGGATATGACGTTTACAAGGGAAAATGGGGAAGAAAACCGAGATATTTAGGACAAAAATCCGGAAAAATTCTGAAGAGAAGAGGGGGGCGGGGCTTAAAAGGCACTGAAATTTGAATTTTTTGGAGGAAAAAATTGGGAAAATGGGGAAGGAAAGTGAATCGGAGACAAACCAAAGAATGAATGGAGCAAAAAAGAGGGGAGAAATTCGAATTATTGTCCTATTTTGGATGAGAAAGTGAGAGGAGAAATGAAGAGAGATTACATGTTCTCGTATTGATCGATTCGTCGCTTCGTGTTGCCACCACGGATCTGACGGAGCGTCTTGTACTTGTCACGACCGGCCTTCTTGTTCTGGAAGTTGTCAGAGGTGATACGGAGAGAGTTTCGATTCGAGAATTTCACACAGATTCAATCTTTTGCCAAAGAAATTTCGCTAGGAAATTCAGAAAATAGGAATTTTCAAAATGAGCTTTCTTCGAACAGATTGAATCTTGTTTTATGCCAATTTTCAATTTTTCAAAGTACTTTTCATTCGAAAATGTTTTTGTTAGCTTCTGGAACTTTATTGCTGACTTTATTTCTGATTTTGAATTAATTTTTTTGCTATTCAAAATTTCAAAAAACCGCCTAAAACAAACCTCCATGTGCAGAACATCGTAGTCGGTGATGGCGTTCTGATCCTTGACGCTGTCGAGTTCGCGTGTCAGCATGTCCAGCTTGTTCTTGATCTGGATGTTCTTCTCGGCGGCCGTCACACGCTCCAACTCGTGCTGTGGAACGTCTTGATCGGCGTCGTTCGTCAGCTCTGCAAAAATAACGGATCAATTCAGTCCTTCACATTCTAGGTCCCAAAAGCTTCAGAATTCTGGGATTAAAAGCCTCAATGAGGTTTTTGTTCTGGTGTTCCTGGGATCTTCTTCTAGATCCCCGTAGCTTCAGAATCCCGAGATTCAAAGTCTCTTACCAGTGGCTCCGTTGTCCTCGTCGTCAGTGGCTGCCTCGTCACGTGGATGTCCGTTGGACACGTGGTTGTACGAGTGCTGCACGTGTTGAGTGGTCTGCATCTGGAAAAATAAGAATGAGGTATCAAACTTTGTTTTTCAATCGAAACGATTCTTGGGCAGTTGCTAGCTTCATCTTGGTTTCAGAATCCCAACCAATTGCTTCAAAGTTCAAACACCATCTCCCCACACTGATAAGCTAATAACGAACCTGAGTCTGAAGCTGTCTGGTGACAGTGGTCTGTCTCTCGACCTCGGCTCTCATGGTGTAGACCTCCCGTTCGCGAGCATCCACCTGCTCACGGAGTCTTCTTCTCTCGTCATCACTCATCGCCTTCTCCGACTGCAACTGTGCGGTCAGCTCGCGGAGCTCGTACTCCTTCTGCTCGAGAGCCTGTTTCGCCAGCTGCAACTGCTTCAGCTGTGCCTCCAGAGAGTGGATCGTGGTGTGTGCCTCGGCGAGTTCGAGTCGTGCCCGTTCAATGTCCTCCTGCATCTGGGCAATGCGCTTCTCGGCGTCGCGTTGACGGGCTTCGGCCTCTTCGCGAGCAGACATTTCCTGAAAAACAATGGAATCAATGTCGGATTCAAGGAATCGAAACGCACTCTGGTGAGTTTCTCTTGCTCGGCAATCTTGAGAGCACGTTCCTCGCGGGCCTGCTGCTTCATCTGCTGCACTTCGATCGTGTCTGGCTTTCTTCTTCTCATGTACAACTCGTGATTTCCCATGCAAAGAGCCAGAATGCGCTTGTTGATACGAAGACGTGGCGCGTAGAAGACAAAGTCCTGAAAAAAGGGAAATCTTTTCTGAAAGTTTGTTGACCCCCTCAAAAACAAAATGTGCAACACACAAAAGCGGTGAAGCGCGTTGCGCCATCAACTATCACGCTTATCAGTTATCACTTCGTGTCTTGCCAACACACACTTACATGAGCCTTCTTATCAATCGGTTTGATGACGAACTTCTTGTCGTTGAACGAAATGTTGCGGATTTCGGACCACGGGAAGCCGACTTTCGGGCTGAGTCTGTCGGCCTTGTCGTAGATGTTCAGGCCGAGAGCGTCGACTCCGAGGTACAGATCGGTGCCCTTCTTGTTGCGGATCTCGAAGTACTGGAAAAAGAGAAAGAGGTCCAATTGTGGGAATTGCAGATTTCAGAAGAGTTTTTTCTCATTTTAAATTTCAAAAAAAACTGTTGAACGAGGAAAAGTTGCGAATGCTGCTTTTAGACAATTTTTTAAAAGGAAATCGTTTTTTTCTTTTGAAAATTTTGAAAAGTTAGCCAAAAAACACTCACATTCACTCCGTACATCTCGAGATCCTGAGCAATCTTGAGATACTCGAGCATGGCCTGCTCACGGGCGGTTCCACGATGGTCCGCCCACCAGGTCATGATACGTCTCTCCCATTCCTCGCTGTTCAACTTGAATTGTCCCAGAACACGTTGAGGGAGAAGTCTGGAATTGCTAGAAATCGACAATTGGAGAAAGCTGATCACGGGGAGAAGAGGGGGAAGTGCAAACTTAGGGGAACACAGGAATGGGTGACTGGAAGAATCTGTGATGAACGTTCATATGAACTTGAGAAAGACGCTAAATCTTGTTCTTTCTGAATTTTCATGATTTTCCAAATTTCTGAAAACTAAATAATAAATCAATTTTTCAGATACCTCCATTAGAAGGGCGTTTCCATCAGGCGGGACCTGTTTTCAGCCGTTTTTGGCCATTTTTGGTCGTTTTTCGTGCATTTTTGCTTGATTTTGGGCTATTTTTTCACAAAAAGTGTTTGAAAAATAGAAGGGAATGCCTTTCTAATAGAGGTTTTACGGTAAAC
This sequence comes from Caenorhabditis becei, assembly GCA_900536315.3. Lineage (NCBI taxonomy): Eukaryota > Metazoa > Nematoda > Chromadorea > Rhabditida > Rhabditidae > Caenorhabditis > Caenorhabditis becei. The sequence continues at coordinate 202,991 of LR539372.1, forward strand.
CGAATAGTGATAACTCAGTGATATCATGCATTTGTTTAACCAAACTCTAAATCTATGAAAATTGACAAAAAACAAACCTATCAGCGGTGAGACATCCGGCAATGTGTGTCTCCGGAATGTAGTCTCCGTACTTGGCCTGCATGGCGTACGAGGCCAACAGGACCGAAGTCTCCGGTGGGCAGTAGATCTCATCCGACAGGATTCCGTCCTTCACTTGCAGGTAGAACAGGCGCTGCAAAGAATTTTTGATTTTCTCAATTAAAAATTGAATCAAGTTTTAAAATAACTTGGTAAGCATTCAATTTTTAAATTCTTCCTTTATTAGGTTAACTTTTGGCTGTGTAAACTGATGATGATGAGCAATCCCAGTTCTCACTGATTCCCGGAAAAAATCAATGAAAAAACAGGAGAAGCACTTATTTCGCAATGAAAAACACAAAAGAACAGTTTCCTAATCTTAAAGGCGCATGCCATTCTACTGTTCCGTGGGTCTCGCACAGATCAAGCTTACACAAAAATACTTCGGCCCTTCTGACTCATACCACAACCGTCAGGACTGGAGAATTGGTTTTTACGATTTTCCCAACTTTCTGCATATTTTCACTACTAATGCCGCCATGTACAATTCTGCCAAACTCTACGCTTCGGATATGAACCCAAAATGTGTCAGAGGTGAGTAACATTTTTTCTGGAACTTTTCGAGAAATTCTGGATGATTCTACGACATTTCGTAGAATTCTAGCATGAATTCTGAATTTTTCGAATCTCAAGAACAGCTCTCTTTTCCAGTCCGAAACCACCCCTTCCTCTGCCCTTTTTCACACCTTCTCTTCCACTTTTCGATCTGTCACACACACAGTATGACAAATCGAGAAATAAACCCGTCATGAGTCATTCTCTTTCCGTTTTGCACTCACACATCCCATCCATCCGTCCAGCCATTCAACAGTTTTTGCAGTTTTATGTATGCACATTTGGAGAGAGAGAGAGAGAGAAACAGGAAGAGAAGAGGGATGAGTAAGCTGTCTCTTTTCTTTTTCCGATTCATAAAACAGGAAGAGACGGTTTCGACGGATGGATGAAGGAAGAGGGGCCAGAGGTGGACCAGCAAGGAGTGGGAAATTAGGGAAAATGGGAAAATGCAGGAAATCTGAGAAAATTGAAAATTGCGCTGAAAATTTAGCAAAATGATCCTCATGATAGCTCATCCAGTTTCAGACAAATTGAATAACGAAAAGAATTTCAAAAATGGCAAATTGCCTAGAATTTTTGGAAGTGTGGATTTTTCCAGCTTTAAAAGGTGCAAATCCCCAATTTACCAAAATATGTGCAATTTCATTAGCATTTCACATAGAAGAATTCAAAAAAAGTCTAAAAACTCCATAATTCACGAAACCATCATTTTTCTAGTTCCAGAAAATTCTTATCACCAATTCATCAAATAATGTAGAATTTTGTTGGCATTCCACATCGAAAAATTTATAAAAATCGTCAAAAATCCAGAACTTTCAAAAAAAAATAATTTCCTGTTTCCAGAAATTCCGAATTCACTGAGATTTCAGGAATTTCATTCAAAATCTATTCTTTCGAATCTTAAAACCTCAGAAAGCCCATCCTTTCCATCCCATCTCCCGGAAAAAACCACCAAGACCACCCAGTCTGTTCCCTGTTTCCTCCGTTTTTTTTCGCATGTTTTCCCCCAATTTGTGCTCATCTTCCCAGCGCCAAACAGGTTTCTCTCACCGTCTCTTCTGCTCATTTCGCCCTTTTCTCAAATGTTTACAAACCATTAAACCATCTTTCAAAAGGCAAAAGTGGCTGAGAAGGAGTAATCGGAGACGCTTGTTTTTGCCCGTGTTTACCCAAACATCCGCTGTGTTTGCCTCCCACTGATTTTCACATTTTCACATAATTTCGTATAGAATCACTTCAGAAACAGCAAAAAATGCTCCGAAAATCATCAAAAAATGCCCAATTCTGTGCTCATTTTCAAATTTCCGAGTAGTGACGAATGCCACAAATTGCCAAATGTAAGCCTGCGTGTGCCGAGTTGCCAACATTATCATACACTATCACTTTTTATCAGTGAGACAGTTTTGGACACAGAACGACGATAAATCGTTGCGGCGACTGAAAGCGAGAGAGCGTGGCGAGCGGAGAGACGCAGAACACGTTTTACAACTAAAAACCAAAAATTGGCCATAGTTTGGCACTGGAAATGAGTTGTTGGCCAAAAAAGAATGGGAAAGAAGAGAAATGTCAGCCAAAGTTCTGGAGGGAAAGGACAAAATGTACTCGGGAAGGTTTTGAACAATAATGACAAATTGTTCAGAAAAAGTGACTAATTAGTGATAAGAAACAAGGAAAACTTGTTGGATTTTCAAAATTCATATTTTTCAAATTCCAAATAATTCTCCCCAATTTTCATTCGCACTTTCCCCAACTAATAAATGTTTTGCTTGTTTTGACAAGACAAGCAAGTGATTAGAAGTGATAGTGACTCACACTTGTACATATCAAAGTTCAGAACCGTTCAGTTTAGGGAAAGGAAGTGCATTTTGGGGGGAAAAGTGAGTCAAAAGAGTAAATAAGAAAAAGAAAAGGGAATGGCTGGAATTTCAGCGAGAATGGAATGTGTGGGGGATTTTTAAATGAAAATGAAGATTTTGAGCTGGAGAAAAATGGAGAAAGTGGTTTTGAAACGGGAAATTGATTTTTTTGAAAAAAAACTACTACATTTTTGTGAACTTGACAATTCCAATAATTCTTTAATGTTTTCGGAGTTTTAAAAAAAATTAACGTTTCCAGAAAGTTATAGAAATTTTGTGGGAAAAAGAAAATGAAAATTCAGCAGCATTAGGCAGTTCTCATTTTTTCTAAAATTAAAAAAAAATTAAAATGAAACTTTTTTAATTAAGGGCCCTCAAACACTTCTGAACTGCTAGCAGCAATTTCCAATTTTTGAAAATATTTTTAAAAATCAGCAAGTTTGAAAATAATGTTTTTTTCAAAGCTCCAATCTACCCGAATTTGTCTCGACTACAATATCTCCATTATTTTCAAATTTCCCAAATTTTCCTAAAATCCCCCCAAACCCTGTCCAAATCACGAACCATAGTGACATCCTGAATAATCTCCTCGGCCACGTCTTCCGGGTAGAACTTGGCACGGAACTTGAACACGAGGGTCGGATCCTTCTTGACGTCCTGCGACATGACCTTCTTGTTCAGTTTCAGCCACGTCGGGAAGCCCTTGTTGTCAATGTACTGTAGCCCGAAATACCAGATCTCGCGCAGGCCAATCGTCTTGACAACCTGTGATAACGGGTGATAAGGGAGTGATCAGTGAAACACTGATTACCTGATCAAAGAGTTGTTTTCCGGTGGTACTCGACTGGATGGCGAACTCGAGTTCCGAGTCCATCGAAGTGACACGCACATTGATCTGAAAATGAGCCGTTGATTAGGTGATAAGCAGGGGATATCAGTGATTAGTACATCGCCAGCCGCAACCATGATTATCGCAAGTTTGAACCGTCCAGCAGAGGAGAAAGTGCTAAAATTTGGCAATTTTCAGAGAATTTCAGGGGGAAATCAAGGAAAATCGAAGAAAACTGGAGGAAATTGGCAAAAACCAGAGAAAACTCTTCGATTTTCGACTTTCAGCACACAAAACTGATAAGGAGAGTAAACGGACGGAGCGAAGAGTGAGTCTGTGATTGTGTTGTACACAATCGGAGCGAAAAGAGAAGAGACCGCCTCTCTTCGATTCGCACCGCCCATTTCTGTCGACACAAATGGAGCGGGGAATTCGAATCTTTAGCGGAATTCGAGTTTTTGGTAGGAAAATTAGGTGAAAAGTAGGTTTTTGCATTGGAAAAGTCAGTTTTTGAATTTTTTCCAGAGTAGGTAATAGCGAAGGGTTGAAATTCGCATAATTTCCCGAAAATCCGTATTTTTTGGAGCAAAACTTATTTTTCTGATTTTTAAAAAAAAATTTCTGAAACTAGAAAACAGATTTTTCAATTTTCTTCTTATTAGAATACCGGAAAAATAAAGGAACATTTTTATTTTTATTTATTTCAATTGTTCAAAAAATTTCAAAAATTTCGAAAATATTGCGAAATTTCATATTTTTCAATTCCAACAATTTTCAAATTAACTTTTTTATATCAATTCTTTCGGTTCTTCAATTTTTAAAAACAAGTTTCATTTTTACACTGAAATTTTCAAAAATTTATTAAATTTCCCTCCTAAAACACGATTTTCCACGGCTGGCGACACCAAAATCCCAATTTTTCTCAAAAATCCACAACTCACCGCTTTTTTCGACATGGTTGGGGCTCTTTGTGTCCGGCGAATCGGGCGATGTTACTCACGAGACTTTTCCGCCGAAGATCGTCACTTTTAGTCTGAAAATCACGAAAATTAAGCGAAAAACCGAGAAAATCACAGGAAAATGACGAAAAATCCGGAAAAGGAGCGGAAAATTCAAGAATTCATTGGAAAAGAGCAAGATAAACGGGTAGAATGAGAAATCGAGTAGGTCCGCAGAGAAAATATGAAATTTTTAATAAATTTTAAATTTTTCTTCAGAAATTCAAAGAAATTCACATTTTACCCTTGTTTTGCACTGTTTTCTCCCAAAAATCAGCGAAATTCTATAGATTTCGATGTTCTCCAATCGATGAAATACCGAAAAACAGGTGAAAACAACTGGTTGGCGCCAGCCGATTCAAACCCGTTCGGACCCGTGTTTTTTGGCGCGTTCGACGATTTTGCCGCGCACCGAGAGTGCGTCAGCAGTGAGCGCTGGCGCGATTCTCGATCCGGACCATCGAAAATACCGTTTTTTTCCAAATTTGGAGGGGTTTTTTGATGGATTTCTAGGGAAATTTGTTGGTTTTCCAAGAGTTTTGATTGAAATTGCACTTTTAACATGCAGAAATTAATATTCTTTGAATATCTAGCCTATAAACTCAAAAAAAAATCAAGAGAAAACTGGGATTTTTATGCTTTCGTGATTTTTCTAGGTTATCAGGGGAATTTTTTTATTTTTTAACAATTTTCGCTTGAAAATTGTAAATTCAGCATGCTGAAATTTAAAATCCCAATGAATCTAGCCTAAAATACACAAAAATTTAAGGAAAACCGAAATGTTTTGTTCTCGACACGAAATTTGGGAATTTTACCAATTTTAGTCGAAATTTTAGGGTTTCAATTGTTTTTTCAGCACAAAAAGCATGAAAAACATGACAGTTGATTGAAAACTAAACGAACACACCAATAAGCAATATACTTCAACTAGAAACTCTCAAAAAGTTGAAATTTTGGTGAAATCTAGCTAAAATGACGCTTGAAGCTGATTTATGAATTCGAAAATTTCCAAACAGGCGGATAACCGTCCTAATGTGCTAATTTGCAAATTTTCATAATTTCAACACATTTTCGCGTTCAAAAAGTGTCGGAGAACCAGTAGTTTGTACGAGTTGAAACGGTTTCTCTACTCGTACAACTAGTCGATTCTGTGTCGAATGTGCATATGAATATGAATATGAAATGGGCCAATACAGTACTATGCAAATAGGTTTTCGAATGGCGCTGTGTACGTACATTACAATGGGCGAAGAGTGATAGTGATAGGAGATAGGCCAAGGAGAGAGAGAAAAGGGGAAACTGGTAGCAGTTGGGTCTCGAACGGAAATTTTTTTTTGAAAAATCTTATATTTTCGAAATTAGAACTATTCAAAACTCAAAGAAACGTAAAACTTCTTTGAAACTGTGAAAAAGAGCTTCTGAAGTCAAAAGTGACAGAATTCCGTCCAAAAATAGCCAAAAATTCAAATTCCCGCCCACTTTTCCACCCACAAACTATCAAAAAGAAGGCGAACATTTTGATAATATTTGTTGAATGAATACTCGAACAAATATTCGAAAAATTTGAAATTCCAAGATTCTAAAACATTTTCTAGTTAGTTCTCTTCATATTTAGAAGTACTTTAGAGAAATTGTCGCCAAATCCAAAAGATCATGTGGGGTGTGGATGTTTGTGCAAGTGTTACCCACTTGTGAATCCCCGGTTCACATCGGTCACTTTCTCCAAAATCACGTGTGAGGGTCTCGAAGCGAAAATTGAGGATTACTGTAGATAGATCGAACTAAAAATCAATCTACAGAAATCCCAAAAAATGTTTATTGCTTGTTTTCAAATTTTTTTAAAACTGCAATTTCAGAAAATCAAACCACTTTTGCTCAAATTTATACCTTCTTTCTAGAATGTTCGCAATACAAGAAAAAACCTATTTTTCGTGCCAAGACCCAAAAAATCGCTAATTTCTAAAAAAGGCAATTGTATAAAAACATGTTAGGTTAGCAGAAGAAGAAGAAAGTTGATATGATTCATGTATTATGCACATTTTGTGTTTGTTTTCTCATAGGTTATGGGATCTTCATGCAAAAAGAGTTGCACAGAAATGTGCAGTTTTTTGAGGAAGTAGGGGGTTTTTATGATAAGGGAAACATTTTCGAAAATCAAAAAATGTAAAATTTCGACATTTGAACTTTGAAAAATAGATTCACTCATTTGAAATTTCATTAATGTCAAATTTAAAAAATCAGGCAAAATAACTAGGAACTGTTTTGTAGAATTTTTGAAAATTTGTGTCATGAAACAGAAAATGTTTATATTTTCTATTTATATTTTTCTTTAAAGTTTTTCTCAAAATTGCAAAACAAAAATCTTGCGAAACTTGTTGATATCAGGTGTTAGCCGTGCCGCAGAGACGTTTTCCCGTGTCGGGTAAAAAAAGTTCTGTTCCAGGACACTCATCGAACGGAGAGATCAACAAGACACGTGGATATCTCGAGAGGGTTCAGAGAAGAAGACGAACCGATCGGAGACGAGAGAGTGTGTGGAGAGAGGAGGGTGCGAGGGGGGCGCCCGCGGCGGATCCGTCCCGAAAAACACATTTTCGACGGGGCGAAACGGGCCAAGAAGTGGGCGGAGTCTGGCGGTCGGAAAACAACGAAGAAATGTTTGACATTTCGGAGAGACGGTTTCGGAGAAGGATGCGGAAAACCGATGCGGAAGGGGTTCCGCGCGGAAAACAAGGAAAAGGGATGCGGAAAACGAGGGAGAACTTGCAGACTTTGCAGAAACTTGGAAAAAGCAAAAAATTTGAAAATTGATGTTTTTTTTTCAAATTTCCATTATAAGGTTTTTTGATACTGGGGGAATAAGAAAAATTGAAATTTGAAAAACAAACGTTTATCTGAAATTTGCCGCTCGGATTCGAAATTTCAAATTGGCGCGCACGATATCTCGTAGCGAAAACTACAGTAAGACGTGCAATTTTCAGTGTTTTTTGACTGTTTTCAAGTAAATTATTGTCAGAAAATGGGAAAAATGCAGGCATGCATTCAAAAATAGTTGGAAAAACTCAAAATTAGCCAGAAAACACTGAAAGATAAACGTCTTACTGTAGTTTTCGTTACGAGATATCGTGCGCGCCAATTTTAAATTTTGAATGCGAGCGGCAACTTTCAGATGCAACAATAATATAAATTCATTTATTTATTTTGAAACATGATTTTGGGGAGAAATTTTCGAGAAAAATTTAGAAAATTTATTGCAATTTTGAATAAAAATTTTGATTTTTCAAAATAAATCATCCGGATTGAAATTATGAAAAAATCTGAAAAAAAATATGTGTAAAATTTATCCAATTCCACCTTTTCCCCTACCCAGAAACCGGACTCAAAACCTGATTTCTTCAAATAAATGTATAAATGTACATAAAACTTGTTAACTTTTTACTCGTTCTCTTCATCTTCCGAACGGTTGGTTTTCGGAAAGAAGAACGGACGAAGATTGGTTTTGAGGAGTGAAAGTCGACGAGAAAACTGGGAGAAACTGTCGGGAAATGTCCAATTTATGAGGGAAATTGTCGGGAAAATGGGAGGAAAAGATGGATTGTTGAATGGGGAATTTTATTATATTCATGTTTCTTGAAACATTTTGAAATAGGGGTTTTATTTTTCAAAATTAGGTCAAATTTAGAAAAAAACAAGATTGAATGTTTTTTCTTATTTTTTGAATTTTCAAAACCGGAAAACCGACCAAAATTGGCTATTTTCGTGGCCAAGCTCGGAATGGTTTCACACCGGAAAACAGGCGGGACACGAGAGAGTGTGTGAAGTGGAGAGACGCAGAACGTGTGCACTTTGGCTAATCCGACGTACCGCACCGAAACTTTCCGGGCCGAACACCTCATCACAACTGTATACATTCTGGACATGGATTGGGGAACATTTGGAAATATGGGAGTGGAGATGGACCATTTTTTGGGAATTTATATGTAAATATGGAATCTGATAAGCGAATAGTATGCATCTTTTTTGAAATTACTGAAAAACTCAGAATTTGAACGAAAAAAATTGAAAAACTGGAAAAATCGGACTTTTTCTCAAGTTTTGAAAATTTGTTAGCTTTTGTTGGATTTTTTACGATTTTAAATGGGAAAAATAGGTTTAAAATTGAAGAATAACAATATTTTATCATTTTCTCTCTGAAAAAATCTGCGAAAACACTGGAAAAACAAGGAAAATGCAAAAAATGGCGCCGAAATTGAAAAATTCTCGGTTGGTACGACACTCCGAAATTACGCTTCCGGTGCAATGGGTCGGGGTTTATCGTAAATCTACACTGATTTAATTTCACATTTTTCAGTTGATTTTTGATCAAATTTGTTGGTTTTTGGTTGATTTCGAGAGTTTTCTGTGTCAATTTTGTGTTAAGAATGCTTCCGCTTAATGGTAAATTGTAAAAATCACCAAAATTTACTGAAATTCTGTCAAAAATCATTGAAAATTCACATTTTTCAAATAAATTTTAATTAAAAAAATGTTTTCGCTGTTTTTCTGTCAATTTCTGTCGTGTTCCAGCGATAATCATAATTTTAAACGACAAACATTCTAATGCTCTGCAAAATCAAAAATTCTGATATTTAGCATAAATTATAAAAGTTTGAAATTTTTAGGAGTGGTGGTGGAAAATCAAGAAATCTCTCTATTCTTGAAATTTCGGCTAACAATTTAAAGAAAAAGCTCCTAATTCTAGAATATTCGAAATTTCAGATAAATTCGTCTCAACATCTCAAATATTTGAGAATTTCAGATTTTGAAAAATTTTCAACAGAAATTCAACACATTTCCCTCAAATTCTGTCTAAATTTAGGATCTCAAAACAGAAAATTAGTCGGGATGAGAGGTGGTGGTATGTGAGGATGTGTGTCAGTAACACAAGATGATACTGATATCCTGACATATTCCGTCCGTTTTTCGGCGGAGATTCGGGCGGCGGATAAGAGGGAAACAGACGGAAGAAGGGAAAGAAGAAGAAACAGAAGAAACTAATTCCATAATACGGGACGGAGGGACGGATTTTGGAGTAATTAGGTGATTCGGGGATGAACTTGACAGGAAATTGAGTGGATTACGAATTTTAGCAAAAATTAGAACGAATAGTATCAAAATTTGAAAAAATAATTCAAATTTCAAATTTCCCGCCCTTTTCCCCACTGCCCAACCTTCAAAAATCTCGTGGAAAACAAAAGGGATCATGTCCTTTTCCCCTATTCAATTTTCCATCAGAAAGTGTCATCGGATCGGATCGACGGGCGGTCCCAAGGACATTTTTACAGGGGAAACGAAATATGAAACAGTTGAGAAAGATCATTTATTCACAAAAATATCCCGTATAAAAATGAAGAAAATTGAGACATTATTATATGATTTTTGAAATTTTAATAATTTTTAAAATATTAAAAAATATTGATTAAAAAATTAACAAAAAAAAGTGTCGAATGGCTAGAAACAATTGAATTAACCCTGTTTTCTCGATTTTTCCGTTTTTTTGTCTACACAAATTCGGGTTCAACGGCTTGTTCGTGCTGAAGATTATGGTATCCGACTGGGGCGGAGCTCATGTGACTCAGACGTTCTCGGTAGCGTTTGTAGAAGAAAAGGACTGGAAAATGAGAGAGTTTTTGATTTGGCGATTCGAGAAAGTTCTGGAAGCTTCCTAACATCGCAAAAAAAAAATCCAAAAATTTAAAAATTCAAATTTTTCCAAAATTCAAAAAAAATTTTTGAAAAGGATTATCTTTCAATTCCTGACAATTATGAAGTTTTTTTTAATTTCACAAAAAATGTATTCTTATTTTTTCAAAACTCAGCCAATTCTTATTATTCCCGTCCCCCGGCAAGTCACCTGTTGGGTCTCGCCACGAAAATGGTTCCTGACTGAAATACGACTTCTGGACAAGGTTTTGACACTGTTTCTAATGAAAACGGGTAAAAAGCCATGATTTCAATCGTTTCCAGCCATATTTCAGCAGTTTCCACCAATTTTTTAGTGAAAATGAGGTTCTTTTGGTAACTAGCGGCAAAATACCAAAAAATGCAGGTTTTTGTACTGAAAATTGGTGAAAACTGCTGGAAATTGGCTGAAAATAATTTAAAGAACCCATTTTCATAAGAAAAAGTCGGAAAACCTTGTCCAGAAGCCGTATTTCAGCCAGAAACCATTTTCGTGGCAAGACCCAACAGGTGGCTCGTCGCAGGACGTCAATAACATAGTTTTCTAAAAATCCAAAACTCACTTCCAATAGCCACGACAAAAAGCACCAAGAACTGCCAAATCGACGATTTGCCACGTGGATTCTCCTTCTTGTTACAGTAACCCTTGGGAATCTCGAAAATGCTCTTTCCAGCAAGATCCGATGGCGAGGCGCATTTGGTTTCGGCCTGGAATCAGAGGAAATTTAAAAATTTTTCTAAATTTAAAAAAAGTAACGTTTATCATACCTGATTGATAAAAACGACATCATCATCGCTCAACAACTTGACAGTTTCACAATTACAATCCAATGGATTATTGGAAATATCCAGACTGGAAAGCGATGGAAGAAAGTCCCAGATGTCAGACGGAATCTGCAAAAAGTGAACACTTATCAGTCACTGATAACAGGCAAAATTGTCATAAAGAGGTCAATCCTCTTATTATTGCCGTTCCGCGTCGAGTCACCTGGTGGGTCTCGCCACGAAAACGGTTTCTGGCTGAAATACAGCTTCTAGACAAGGTTTTGACACTTTTTCTGATAAAAACAGGTAAAAAAACATGTCTTCAATCATTTCCAACCAAATTCCAGCAGTTTCCACCAATTTTCAGTACAAAAACCACGCATTTTTGGGCATTTTGCCGCTAGTTACAAAAAACACCTAATTTTCACTGAAAATCGGTGGAAACTGCTGAAATTCGGCTGGAAATGATTGAATTGACGTCATCTTACCCATTTTCATCATAAAAAGTGCCAAAACCTTTTCCAGAAGCCGTATTTCAGCCAAAAACCACTTTCGTGGCGAGACCCAACAAGTGACTCGCCGCGGGACGTCAATAATATCACCCTCTAAATTCTCACCTCCTGAATCAAATTTCCGGCCAATTCCAACGCCTTCAACTCTCCGAAACAAGCTCTGGCAAACGCGAAACTGTCCAATTTGTTGTTGGATAATTCCAGTCTTTTTAGGCCTTTTACCTGCAAAAATTGACTTTGTGTGCATTTTGTCGTCAAATTCGGTGTTTTTCGGAGAAAATGCAGAGCTCCGGGGTACAGTAACCCGAAATTCAATTTTTGCATTTTCTGCATATTGTCGTCAAGTTTAGTGTACACAGTCTTACGACAAATTACAGAAATCGAAGTTACAGTAACCCGAAAATCGATCTCCCTAGTTTTTCTGCATTTTGTCGTAAGTTGTGATGCCCTACCCCGCAAAACGTCTTCGGCTTAATCTCCTCCAATCCGTTACTATTCAACGCAATCTTCGATAAATCCACAAATTGATTTTTTGATTTTGAGAACATTGTCATCAGATTATCCATCTTCTCTTCGGCATTTCCACCCAGTGATCTGTCCATTTCGAGCAGTTCCAGTCTGAATATTGATTGGGATTACTGTAGGTGATAACGGAAAGTAATAAACTGATAAAAGATAAAAAGAGGTACCTCTGCAAAGCCTGAAACGGATCCGGCTGCACATGATCAATCTTGTTATCAGATAAGTATAAGAATTGAACATTTCTGATTTTATCGAATCCACGACGTCCCATTCGAGTAATCTCGTTATCAGTGGCGTTCAGAAGGCTCAGACGGGAAAAGTTGACTTCTGGAAACGAAAAGTTGATTTAACTAAAAATCTGATAGCTTTTATCAATGTTCAGCTGATAAGATATCAGTGATAACTCCAAAAAACCCTTTTTCCCAAAAACGCACCTTTCGGAATCAAATCATCAGTCAAATCAATGTTTCCCCGATGAACATTCAAAGTGTCCACGTTCGAATAGTCTTTACCCTGAAAATCCGAGAAAATTTGCTGAAAATTTGAATTTTTCCAAAGTTTGGCGTCGAATTCAGTGCATTCACTACTATTTCTGTAGTACATCGAATTTGACGCGCAAAATTGGAAATTTTTTCATTTGAGCGTCAAATAAGCTGTTTTGTACGCAATGCATCGAATTTGACGCGCAAACTTTAAAACTTCTTGGATTTCTCGTCAAATTACCTGCACAGTACGTGATGCATCAAATTTGACGCGCAAATTTCGAAAATTTCAAATTCTTGACTGAAAATCAATAAAAACTCACAGTTTTCAAGCTGTGCAGAGAATCGGCGCCCCGACAAGTCATTTCATAACTATCCACTTGACATGATGCTGAAAATGACCATTTTTTAGAGAAATTTCCAAATAAATCGGGGATTTTCTAGAAAATCGTAGTCAAAAACCAATTTTTCTATTATTTTTTCCCAAATTCAAAAGCTTTATCTCTTTGCCACGTCATCTGGTCAGAAATCATCATTTTCTCCTTCTGATGCCGCGTCCAAAGCTCCAGCGGCTGGTGATTTTCGCCGCTGGAAAGCGTCCAAAGTGCAGCTAAATTTTGGCTGTTCGGCTGGTCGCTGGTTCTACCGTAATCCCGAATTCTGCAAACACCGCCACGTCAAATTGCGTATTTCCGTAATTTTTTTCGCTTTTTTTCGGCTTTTTGAGATTTTTACAACAAAATAATAATTTATGCAATTATTTAGATGTCTAAATGCCTTTTCTTCACAATTTCATTCAAATCCCTGCAAAAAATCGAAAAGTAAAAATGAAAAGTTTTGCTCAACTCAGAATCACAGGCACCTGGGTATCTGAATAATTGTAAAAATTATTATTTTGTTGTAAAAATCTCAAAAAGCTGAAAAAAAGCGAAAAAAATTACGGAAATACGCAATTTGACGTGGCGGTGTTTGCAGAATTCGGGATTACGGTAGAACCAGCGACCAGCCGAACAGCCGAAATTTAGCTGCACTTTGGACGCTTTCCAGCGGCGAAAATCACCAGCCGCTGGAGCTTTGGACGCGGCATGATCATCATCATATTTTTTGTAAACTACTCTCCTTCGAACGAGAACTCATCCATCACAAAGTGTCTGCGTCTCTCGTCCCTCCACACTATTTCTCGTTGGTTTTTCATGTTCCGAATGACTTTAAACTATAGAGAAAACCAAGGGGAAATGGCAGAAAATGAAGGAAATATTGATGGATGTGGGATGGGATATGACAAGAAATTGGTCAGAAAAGTGAGAAAAAATGGGAAATTCTGCAAGAAACTGAAAAAAGGTTCCGATGTTCCTGTTCAAAATCCCAGAACAATGTTATTGTCGTCCCGCGCGAGTCACCTGTTGGGTCTCGCCACGAAAATGATGAAAATGGGTAGAAAAACATGAATTCAATCATTTTCCGCCAAATTCCAGCAGTTTCCACCAATGTTCAGTGCAAAAGCATAATTTTTGGGTTTTTTGCCGCTTTTTACCAAAAACACTTCATTTTCACTAAAAATCGGTGGAAACTGCTGAAATTTGGCTGGAAATGATTGAATTCACCTCATTTCACCCATTTTCATCAGTAAAAGTGTGAAAATCTTGTCCAGAAGTCGTGTTTTTTCGGCCAGAAACCATTTTCGTGGCGAGACCCACCAAGTGACTCGGAACGGCAATATTATCTCTTTTTAAAGGTGAGTCACTTTTTTCAAAATCCAATTGTTTGAAAAAATCATGTGTTTCAAGTTTTTTCGAAATTTCAGAAGAAGTTTGCTCGAATTCTCGATTTCTGATGGAATAGCTTGAAAACTGTTGGAAAGCTTCAAGAGTTTGCCTAGATTCTGAACTTGAGAAAAAATGGACGAGAATTCTAGAAAACTCTACTAAAAAAACTGAAAGAAAGTTCCCATTTTCCATTTCGAAATCCCTGCAGAATATCTCTTTCCAAAGGTGTGTCACCCTCCCGGCCACAACATGTTGTTCTCATTGTAAAGTGCGAGAAGCATCCAACTGGAAGCTGATTTATGACGTGGCGATGAGGGAAATGTGACAAAAGTCACACCCAGAGACACTTTACGATTTTCAGGGATTCTGGAGGTTTTTAAGCCTTTTACATGGACCAACAGCCAGTTTTTCGTATTATGCGTTAACCAACAGCTTATACCTGCGGGTTTTCGGACAATTACCGTAAAACCTCTATTAGAAGGGCACCCAATAGTTTGTCTTTGAGCTTTTCTATCTCAAAAACTAGAAGAGTTATCAAAAAGTTGTCAACTGCAAAGTTGTAGACAAAGATTAGAACTACAACTTTGCAGTTGACACCTTTTTGATAACTCTTCTAGTTTTTGAGATTGTGAAGCTCAAAGTCAAACTATTGGGTGCCTTTCTAATAGAGGTTTTACGGTAATTTTTGCTGTTTTTTCAAATCGTGGCGAGACCCACAGGTTTTGGCAAGTTGCCAAGTTCTAGCGGAACACTAAATACTGTTTCTTCAAGGTTTTTTTCCCATTTTGCAAATTTGTCTCAACCTTGAAAATTCCACATGCTAACCTTGAAAAATAGACGGAAAAATCGGGAAAATCTGAAGAAAAAGAGAAATAGAACCACTTGAATGTGAGAAGTTCTCAAGTGAAATTCAAGTTTGTTTAGACTGTTTAGGATGCTATTTTTGGTGAGAAAATAGGAAAATGAACTCAAAAAGCTCAAGAAACCCAGAAAAAATCAGATTTTTACATGAAAAATCAAGAATTTTACACTGAAAATTGCAAAAATTCACCTAAATCCTAGTAAAATCTACCAAAAATGAAGATTTTTAGGACCCTTTTCGGGAAAATTGGACCCTGACCTCTCTAAGGTACTACAGTACTTCCATCCGTCTCTCCACCCTAAAACTGAGCTTTCACTCACCTTGTGCTCCTGGAGCCAATAAAAAGGTGACGACAAGTAGCACCTTTTCGATCATAGTAGTGGTTTTGACTTGTCGACAAGCCCCGTCCGACGGGCGGTCTCTCGTGCGGGAGAACCCGTCTCGTCGTCTGCGTCTCTCGCTCCCGCACACTCTCTCCGCCGTCTGCGTCTCTTGTCTCTCGCCCCTGTTACACTATACAAACTTCCTTCGCCTTCCCACCTATATCCACCCTTCTTGACCTTTTCTCTGCGTCTCTCCACTACGTTTTGCTTCACAAGTGATAAGAAGGATATCAATTGGTTTATTATTTATCACAGATACATATGGAAATGACCCGGTTTCAACGGAAAAGACACTTGGGCGGGTTACGGTAGCTGGGCCAACTAGACCACGAGGGCAGACTCGGATAGCTCTCTAGAAGACTCATTTGGTGTTGGGGACTGGATATTGATCTGGATTTGTACAGGATTCCTATCGGACACCGGGGTCCCGGGACGTGGAGGTGTTGGTCCGAGATTTGCAGTCCGATGGGTGTGCGAATTGGTGACGGACACGTGGGAGATTGCTCCGACCTGAAAATAGACATCATTTTTAAAATCTCAATGTTTGAAAACCTAGGAATCCATTTTTTCATTGCTTAATTTAAACTTTTTTGATTTTTGGGTTACTGTAGCTTCAAAGTCCGCAACTTGGCGTCCGGTGTTTGCGTACTTTCACCAAATCGCGTCAAAACTCTTCGCAGATCTAATTCTAGTGATTTCTCACCATTTCCCGACATTTCCGCCTCCAACACGCCATTTTTACCTCACTGCTCCATGGTTTCCCGGTTCTCACTGTAGTCGCCCACTTTTCCGCGCATTTTGCATAACCAACACCTCACCTTTGCGGTTCGTCGTCGTGTCGTCATGTATCGATATGTGGTTTGACCGACTTTGACTGGAAAAATGGAAAGTTGGGGTGATTTTGGGGGTCCAGGGGTTCATAAGGGGTCCCAAAACAGTTAGATGTTTTCAACCATTTTTTTCAGGTCTTCAAAAATTTTTTCAAAAGTTTTGACCAACTGAAGACTTGTTTATGAAGTCTTTATCTACCAGAAAAAATTTATTTTAGAATTTTGAAAATTCTTCTAAAGTGTTTTTTGTGAGGTCTAACTTAAGGTACCTTTCTATCAGTAAACGAGTGAATTCAGTTGTTGCTACCGTAACCTGGTTACGGTAGCTCTTGATAACTTACACAATCGGAAGTGAAAATGCAACAAATGGGCTGTTGTGGCTGATAACACTGCATAAATGAAGATCGAGACGAAACAGCAGAACACCCAGAGGATCCGCGCCCAATCTGCTGGATTATTCCCAATTTTTCATTGGCTTCAGCCTATTTTTACCATTCTCACCTCCATCTATTATCATATTCATTACTCCGGGCGCCTCGGAATCAATGAACCACCGGACCAACATGAAAAGTGACAGGCCGAAAGAGACGGCCGAAAACGAGCAGACACAGACGACGAGGAACACGAAAGGCCTGGAAACCAGCGATATTGTCATTGGAAAGCGCGCCCGTCTGCGGCGTAGCATCGGTGGTTCAGTGGTAGAATGCTCGCCTGCCACGCGGGCGGCCCGGGTTCGATTCCCGGTCGATGCAATTCCTTTTTTTGCCTTACCGATAATTCTTGCCTCCAATGCAATTATTCAGCCAAACACAGTGATGATCAAAGTCGTCTATGCAGAAATTGCATCTTTTACAGTGTTTTGTCTCTTTTTTCCTGAAAAAACAATGAAAAGGTGCTATTTTTCAGGAAGAAAGGGGGAATATTACGTTTTGACTTCACAAATCGTACAAAACGACTCTACTATCACATGTTTCCCGGGTCCAGATACGAATGGCTTACGGACAAAATCTGAAAGAAAAAGATTACGGTAGGAAGGGTTTTTGGTGGAAAACTCACTGTCATGCTTGATTTTCTCTTTCAATTCTGTGGGTGCTGGCTCGTAAAGTGTCAAATAGACAACTTGGCAGTAGATTATGAAATACAGACCTGGCACTGCTGAAAAACGAGAGAAATTGGGGTTTTTCATGGTTTTCTGCAATTTTCCGTCAAATCCGGTGTATTTCCGCAATTTGAAGATATAGTAGCCACGAACTGCGGACATTGCGCTGAATTTCACGACATTTTGTGATTTTCTGTGCATTTTTAGGTTGTGCACTACAGTACTACAGTACGTACTCCCAATACATCAAATTTGACGCACAAAAGTGGGAAATTTGAGTTTTGGTGCATATTTCCGTAAATCTCGGTGTTTGGTGATACAGTATTCCCCAGAACTTTTTTTACGTGAACCCTCTGTAATCAGCCCTTTTACGTGAACTACTCCAAATTACAAAAATCATTTAGTGATAAGAGAATCCGAATGTCAATCAGTCCTGATGTTATCCTTGTCTTCTCCCAAAATCAGACATCATTCAGATGGGATTTTAGTGAGTTTATCGATTGATAGCTTATCAATCGTTATCACTTTCAGTCAGTGAAGCTGTGATATGACCGACGGATATTGAAAATGGAAAGAAACCGCGGGAGAATAAGTTGGAATCAATCAATATTCGGAGAACTCAAACTACAATCAAAATATTCAATGGGAACTGTTTTTTATTTATTTTTTCAAAAATAAATTGGTTTTTGTTTGAAAAATCTTGTTTTTTTCTGGTTTTTTCTTGGTTTTCCCTTTCAAATTTTTGAAAATTTCCTTTTTTCTCGCCTTTCCCTCCCCTGACACACCGCTTTTTTCCCCGTTTTCCCTCGATTTTTCCATCTGTTCCCATCAGAAAATAACCCGAATTTCCTTCGTTTTCCAGGTGATTCTCGTCAATTTTTTGGCCTCTCTGACGTCAAAAAACTCCTGATTTTTTGGGTGGATTCGGTCGGAAATAGACGCAGAAAACTCATGGATCAAAGAAACGAAAAATCAAAAGTGATAGTTGCTTTATCAGTGATAGGGGAAAGGTTTAGATGGAACTGTAGTTTGCTCTGTTGGAACATGGAAACAGCTGGGGGAATTGAGGGAAATATTGTTTTGAAAGTTTTTAGAAAAACAATAAAATTTGTATTTTCTCAAGGGAAATTAGGATTTTTATGATTTTTTGAGCTGAAATATGAAAAAAAGTGCGGAAAAAAGTTGTAAATTTTTTTGAAAAATTTTTTTTTGTTCTCGAAAAAATTTTCAAAAAATTTTTGCATATCAACATTTTTTCTTATTTTATCAAATTTTTCTAAAAATACACTGTGACTATTTTTTTCTTGGAAAAATTTTGAAAAATCTGCAATTTGAGCAAAAAAACTGAAAATTTCGTTTTTAGGGATTTTCGAATTTTCAAATTTTTTTCTTTGCTGTTTTGAAAATTTTGAGGAAAATTCAAGAAAAAGGAGAAAAACAGTGTTTTTACTATCTGAAAATTGAAGCTTGAAATCGAAATTTCAAATTGGCGCGCACGATATCTCGCAGCGAAAACTACAGTAAGATTTGCATTTTTTTTTTGTAATTTTTGACTTTTTCGAAGAAATTTTTGAATTTTTCTCATTTTCTAACCACTTATTTGAAACTTTTTTTGAGATAAAAAAGGTAATTTCATATTTCCAATTTTTTGAAAAAAAAACAAGGATTCGAATTTTTCAAACTTTTTGGTTATGTTCCATTCAAAAAATTCCCTATTTCTAGAATTCTCTTTAAAAATTCCAAATTTATGGAAAAATCCACAAAAATTTTTTCCTGTTTCATGATTTCTCATAAGTCCAACACATTTTCCTAATTCATTGGTCTTACCCGATTATTATTATTTCATCAACGCAAATTCCTTTCATTTTACTTCAGTTTGGTAAATATTCAGTTTTTCGTATTTTTAAACAAAAATTGCTTCAAAATGCCAATCTTACTGTAGTTTTCGCTGCGAGATATCCTACTTTCCCCATCTACCGTATCCCTTGTCTTCCAGTCCATCTGCAAATCCATTTCCCCTCGAATAACTTTCCAAATCTCACGTCTTCTTTCCCTTCTTTTCCCCTTCTTTTCCCCATCTCATCATCAAATTATAAGCTTCAAAAAACCGAGTGAAAACTGCTAATTAGCCCGTGTTAGAGAGCTTGTTTACTCGACCAGTTCGCCTGATTTTTCGAGCTTTCAATGACTCAGAATCGCCGATTTTTCGGGTGATTTTGAACTTTTCCAAAGAATTTTTGAGTGGGCTAACTGATTAGAGGGTTGGTGATAATGATAGGGAGTGATGATAACAGGAACAGTTGGGAACAGGAAGGAAAAGTGAATAAACACGTGAACCCTGTTATCAGTCCTCTTTTTAGTTCCTCCACGTGAACTACTCTACTTCCACGTGGATGCTGATAAGAAATCAATGAGTGATAAGAGAGCACAGAATCAATCAGTTCTTCAATTATCGTCTTCTTCAGCGTCTGAATGGACTCCTCTGGAGATGTACTTGCATAGCTTTATCGTAAGTTTATCGATTGATCAATTCCTTATCAATCGTTATCATTTTCAGTTCTTATTGATGTAAAAGCAAGAAGATGTCGACATGGAATGCTTGAGATTAAAACTATAACCGGAATGATAGTAGTAGCCCAATAGAACTACTTTTTATATTTATTTTAATTTCGAATAATGAATTGGTTTTATTGTAAAAAAATTGTGTTGATTTGTTTGGTCTTGGTGATAAAGTGATAAGGATAGCTAGTGATAACGAAGTGATTCATCTTGGGAGTGATATGGGAATTTGAAAAAAAATGCGAAAAATCTGGTTGCAATGAGATTTGGTGACTGGGAAATTTAAAAAATTGAAGGTGAAATTCAAAAATTTCAAATTGGTCTCGCAGCGAAAACTACAGTAAGATGAGCGTTTTTCAGTGTTTTTCGCCTGTTTTCAAGGAAATTTATTGATTTTTTTTGGTGTTTTTTAACCAAAATTGAGTAGTCGGAATCACTGAAAATGCACGTCTTACTGTAGTTTTCGCTGCGAGATATCGTGCGCGCCAATTTGAAATTTTGAATGTGAACTTTTGGAAACTTGATAGTTCTTTGAGTTTTCCCAGTGCCAGGTGGGCGTGAAAAGTTCAAGAATGCAAAACAAAATCTCAGCAAAACATCAGGAAAAAGTGCGACAAATAACAGATTCCCGGGGGGATTTTTGACTGTTTTCATGGTTTTTATGGAAGAATCTCACTGATAAAGGCAATGGTGATAAAGTAAAAGTTCTAGAATAATCAGAATTTTCATAATTGGATGGAATCTCATGTCAGAAGCTTTTACGACATCAGAAATCATTGAAAATGTAGAACATCATCTAAATCTCACTGATAAGTTAGTGATAACAACAAGATTGATAAGAAAAAGGAAACAAAACATGCAGAATCCAACCAAAAACATCATCAGAAACTCTATTTCCCACGCCTTATTCACCGCTTTTTTCAAGTTTCCTCATTGGCTAATCCAAGGTTCCCATACGTATTTTTGGACTTTCCCAGGATAACATGAGTGTTTCCTAGTTGTAAGTCTAGTCCTAAATCCCTGAATCCAGTGGGATCAAAATCAAAAATCAGAATGCCAAAGAAAGAGATTCTGATCTGGAAAATTCAGAAAATATACCCATAACTAAACTGGCCCGCCGGCTTCGCCGGCATCCAGTCTAGTTTTTTTTACTGGGAGCCGGCTGCGCCGTCTCCCCGGAACGCCTTCGGCGTCCCGTGACCCCCCACTTTCTAGAAATGAAAAAAAAGTGCGGACGGACGGACAGACAAACACACGCCACTAGAAACTTATATAATAAGAACCAGGCAGTCGGCGACGGCTCACGCCGTCTCCTCTGCCTGGTCTTCCGCCTTCGGCGGTGCGAACCGTCGCCTTCGGCTCCGTTCCCTCACGTTGAAAAGCGCAAAATTCAAAATTGAACGTGGCCGACATTGGCGTTTTTAGAAATGAACATGGGGAAAAGGGCCTAAAATGCATAGTTTGCGTTCCTGACCTATTCACAGAATAAGGATCCCTTATAAAATTCTCGTGCACTGTGAGAGGATAATTCCTGACTTCTCTGCGAAAGAACGACGAAAATGGTCGAGTAGTTGCTGAGAAAAGTCGTGCGACCGACAAACTCACACACACACAGACAGACTTTGTCAATTAGTAATAGTAATAGTAAGATGATGATGAGTAATAGTAAGATGATGATGATATACAAACAAACGCGCTGAATTCAATGGTGTTCTCAAAATTTGCCGGTTCGCAAAGACTACCAGCCGACTCATTGTAGGAAGTCACCAAATATCCCAATTTCAAAAAAATGCAACTTTGAAAAATCATAAAAAATCAGCTTTTACCAACTGGCAAATTCTGAAGACACCATTGCATTCAGCGTATTTTTTTGCATGATATGATTATTTTTTTCTGAATTTTTCAATTCTGCGAGGTCGAGGTCACTTCCCTTGTTATCCCAATCAACCCCCCTTTACAACGTATTTTGTTCTTTTCCCTATTTTCAATCCCAATGATCTCATCCCTTCTCGAAACTCTCCTATCTAACATAACTTTCACTCTTTTTCAGAAAAGAACACGAAACTTGTTTGGTTGGATGCACAGATAATCAGTGATAATCACCAGAGAGAGAGGGAGGGGACCAATGCACAACTAATCTCTAGTTGGGCCATGTAACATTAGTGATAAGGACGAGACAGTGATAACGGAAATTGATTGTTATGGATTTGGAATGTGAAGGTTAGATGACGTGATGGATTCAGAATCCCCAGGAAGGGTTTATCACCTGGACACGCTTATCAGTGAGGGGTAAGAATTGAGTATTTTGGAAGAATTTGGAAGGAAATTGAAGGAATTTTTGAAAATTTGAAATTGGCGCCAATTCAGGAATTGGAGAAATTCAAGAAAAAAAAGAAATGATAGAAAAAGGAAAAAAATTTTCAAAAAAATTCGAGTTCAAATCTTTTTTAAAAAGATCATATTTGAAAAATTCATAAAATTGAAAAATATAAAATAAAATATATTTTTGAAAATTTTGATTTTTTCGATTTTTTCAAAACCATTTTTCTAAAAAACACCTTGTTTTCTCTTGTGTAGATTTTCAAATTTTACCATTTTTCCTGGAAAAAACCCGAAACCATCAGAATTTTTTTAAAATTCCCAAAAAATCCCAAAAAAGTTCAAAAAACCAAACATACCTGCCATAAGATAAGGTGTGAGAAGTGGATAGAAAGTGTACATGTGAATGGGAATCATGACGACACTGAGGATGTAACTGAAGATCTGATAGGGTCCGAATCCAGTTCGGAGACGGGGCATCTGGAATTTGGAAAGTTTGGGAAGCTGAATGGAACAAGAAGAAGACAAGAAAACAAGAAGAGAACACGGAAATGCTCGAAGGCGGCGAGAGAGCGAGAGACGCAGAGAGACGCAGAGAGCAGTAACCAGTTCACTGCTCGGGGCTCCGCCCACTTCTCGGGGCTCACGAGGCGTTTCCAAGGTGACTCGTCGTCGGGCACTCTCTCGAAACGGCACACTCTCTCGTCGTTGACGTAATTCCCGAGAAGACGTGGGAAAATGTGGCACGGAGCGGCGGGAATTATGGCCGGATGGGTGGTCGGGAATGGAGTTTTGGAAGGGAGGAAAGGGTGGTTTTTGGAGGGATCAGGGTACAATTTGGAATGTATTTTTAGAGGGGAGGGTATTTTTAGGGGAATTGAGTTTTGAGAAAAATCAGAAAAAGGTGTGACATAGTGGGAAATGTAAGTGGGTTTTTGAAGAGTTATTTGGGTTTTTTCCCAATTTCTTCAAATTGCAGTAAAAAGTTACATAGATTTACAAAAAAACTGTGTTGATTCTGTTGGTGTTCATAAAATCATATTATTGGCGAGTGGGTCTCGCCACGAAAATGATTTCTGGCTGAAATACGGCTTCTGGGCAAGGTTTTGCCACTTTTTCTGATGAAAACGGGTTAGATGACATGATTTCAATCATTTCCAGCCAAATTTAAGTACAAAAACATGCATTTTTGGGTATTTTCCCGCTTTTTACCAAAAACACCTCATTTTCACTGAAAATCGGTGGAAACTGCTGGAATTTGGCTGAAAATGATTGAATTGACATTATCTTACCCATTTTCATCAGAAAAAATGTCAAAACCTTGTACAGAAGCCGTTATTCGGTCTGGAATCATTTTCGTGGCGAGACCCACCAGGTGACTCGCCGCGGGACTGCAATAATAGCTGGAGAATAGGAAATTTTTTGGTGCAAAATTTTTTTTTGAAAATACTGAGAAATTGGTGCATTTTTGAACAATTTAGCGAGTTGTACCTGAAAATTACAGTTTGCATTCGAAATTTCAAATTGGCGCGCAGGATATCTCGCAGCGAAAAGTACAGTATGATTTGTATTAATCTAAGATTTTTTTAAATTAAATTTTGGCAGAAAACACGAAAAATTCAATAATTTCTTCGGAAAAGTGAAAAATCATTGAAAAATGCTTACTGTAGTTTTCGCTGCGAGATATCGTGCGCGCCAACTTGAAATTTTTGAACTTCACCTTCAAATTTTCCAAATTTTCTATTCCCCGCCATAACCAAATTTTTCGTCTTTTTTTCAAATTCTCATTTCCATTTCCCAGCTATCACTATTCTTATCACCTTATCAAAACCAAACAAATCAACACAATTTTTAACATTAAAACCAATTTATTATGGGGAATTCAAAAATAAATTTTAAAAAATAGTTCGATTGTGCTATCCTAACATTTCGATATTTGACTGAAATTCCATTTTCCTATGTTGATATCTTCTCTTCTTTCACATCAATACAAGTTTAAATACTGAAAGTGATAACGATTGATAAGGAATTGATCAATCGATAAACTTACGATAAAGCTATGCAAGTACATCTCTAGAAGAGTCCAATTCGGAGGGAGAAGGCGACGAGAATAGGAGAACTGATTGATTCTGGGCTCTCTTATCACTCATTGATTTCTTATCAGCACCCACGTGGAAGTAGAGTAGTTCACGTGTAAGAACTGATAAGACGGCTGATAAGGGGACTGATAAGAGAGTTCACGTGTGGGGGGGTTCAAATTTTTAAAATTGGCGCGCAGCGAAAACTACAGTAAGAATTGCATTTTTCAGTGATTTTTTGACTTTTTTTTTTGAATTTTCCGTTTTTTACAACCGAATTTTCTTCAAAAAATGTCAATTGACAATAAGATTTCAGGAAATGGTAATTTCATATTTTCAATTTTTCGAAAAAGTAAATTAAAATTTTTGAAAAAAAAAATTATAAAAATTCAAAATTTTTCTATCTTTCTGGTCATGTTCCATTCAAAAAAATTCCCTATTTCTAGAATTCTTTTGAAAAATCCCAAAATTGTTCGAAAATCCACTAAACTTGTTTCCTGTTCCACAATTTCTCATAAGTCCAACACATTTTTTCAAATCCATTGGTCTTACCCGATTATTATTATTTTATCATCTCAAACTCCTTTTGTTTTATCCCATTTTTTTCCCATAAACCTGTTTTTTAATTCAAAAACCACATTAGTATACTCCCCCTGGACCCAATGTTTTTGAAGTTTTGATGACAGGAAGTACGCCTATCAAACTCCATGTTCTCTTGTTTTGTGATCCGTTAATCATCACCTGGGAATCGGAGATAATTGGGAAGTGATAAGATGAGGAAGTGATAAGACACGGAGGACCTTCTAGAACTTTTCAGCTGCTTTCAAACTTTCAGAACTTCTTCTTTTTTTATTCGGCGAGCAATGAACCTCAAATTCTGGAAAAAATTTCAAAATGTAGCCTAATTTCTCTTTTATCACTGTGATTTTTTCCAAAATTTTAAAATCAAAACTGAATTTTTAATTCCAGTTCTCCTGGAAGCCTCACAACTAAACCAATCTCTTCCCAACGATACTCCGAAATTCCGCCGTTGCACTGTGTTTATCGTAAATCTACACTGATTTTTCACACCTTTTTCAACAATTTTCCCTCAATTTCTTGCATTTTTCCCATATTTTTCTTTGATTTTTCCCAAATTTCTCATTAAAATTCCAACCCACCGACCTAATTTTCTATCCATGGCCGTGGCCGCCACCGCTGAATTTCCTAGGCCATCGCCAACTGCCGCCCTTATTTTCCGTCGAGTTCTTCCTGGAAAAGCTGTTTAGCGGCAATGAAGCGTCTCTTCGATTTCTCGATTATCAAGTAATCACTTATCGATTGTTTTTCTGTTAATCATCGTGTTCGAAAGCCACCAACAATTAATCGATATCCGTTCAGTGTTTCGTGATGCTTGCTTCTCCCGCACTTGAATTATTTTGCTTTTTGCATGGAATATTCCAATTTCCCACAACTTCCGCCAACAAAATCAATACTTTTCTAATTGCAGAACCTTCTGGGCCGCCCGGTTCCAGTCGATTTTCGAATCGCTTTTCGGCAAATCGTCCTCCGCGCCGAAACCAGTCGAATCAGCCAAGGTTTTCGTTCAGAAAAGCAGTCCGAACCAACCAGCGAAACGGGAAATGCACTCGACGACTATTGTTAAAGCGGTGAGTTTTTGGAAAATGTTGGAAAATATTAAAAACTGCTGAAAAATTAGAGAAAATCGGGAAAAATGAGAGAAAAGCATATAAATTTTGAAGTTTTGTTTTTAAAAATTTAATTTTTGGTTTCTAACTTTTATAAAAACTGTTTTAAAACAGAAAATCACATTTTCCAGTTTTTAAATCAATTTCCGTTCTTTTTTTCAGGCCGCCTTCCGCAAGCCGATGATCAAATTCATCGGCGCGCGCCTTCCGCGTCCGTTCTTCGACGCGTCGGCCCTTCCGCCCCTCCAGGTCTCCGGAAACATTGTTTCCGCGTCCGCTTCCGCACCCAAAACCGCTTCTTCCATCGGCCCAGTCGGAAAGATTCCGCGCGGACAAGGCGTCGATCCGGCACAGCTTCCGCTGAAATTCCGCAGAGACGGACTGTCCGAGGAGGAGTGCGAAGCTGTTAATGTGAGTTTAAAAATTCTGAAAGTAAAGGGAATATGAATAGAAAATAATCACTGAAACATCAAAAATTGAAAAAAAAAAGCAGAAAACTCAGAAAAACAAAAGTTCTGAACAAAAATCAGTGATCACATCTCCTTTTTCATAATTTTCAATTCTAAAAAAAATTCTAACAAAAAAATTTTCCTAATAAATTTTTCACTACTTTCTGAACATAGAAATTTTAAAATTCGTTTTTTAAAATATAAATTAAAATACTAAATTCTAAAAAAAAAAATTTAATTTTTTAAAAAATTTTAATTTTTCCAAAATTTCAATTTTTATAAAAACTGAAATCTTTCCCTAATTTCGGACCTTCTTAACATAAATATGATTTTTCACTACTTTTTGAACATATAAACTTCAAAATTTGATTCTTTAAAAATAAGTGTAATAATTCTAAATTCCAAATAATTTTTGGAAAACGCGAACAAAAAAAATTCTATTTTTTTTTCAAATTTTCAAATTTAATTTTTCTCTTTTCCAAAAACCAAAAAATTGAATTTTCAAAAAAACTGGAATCTTTTCCTAATTTCTGACCTTCTGAACAAAAATTCTCCTTCTCCAACTTTTTCCACTCGACTACCTGGAAACCCCTTTATTTCCGGTGTCTACCACTACAAATTGCTATACTTTTTTCCTATTTTTCCTGTTTTTCTCTTATTTCCAATTCCAAAAATCACCTTTCTCTTTTTGAATTTTCCAAAAAAGTGTAAATAGAGTTGAAAAGAATAATGAAACATGTCTCTCTTCTCGACGAGAGAGTGTGTCGAAACGAGAGACGCAGGCTTCTCCAAAGGAGGTCCTTTCGGCTGTTTCCATGGGAATCATATGATCTTTTTCCGCCTCTTCTCTTCCCCTTTTTTCATTACTTTTTCTTGCAGAGTGGCTTCTTCTATCAACGCTGAACACTGCCCGAAACATCCATCTTCAAAGTTATTCTTTTTGCCTTTTAGCGAAATTCTGTAATTTTAGTGTGCCGAGAAAATGTCCTCATGAGGCGAAAAAACAGTCGATTAATAAATGGTTTTTCATTTTTTCATTTGTTTTTTGTGTTTTTTCGAAGAAAAAGTTGTTGAATTCAATGAAATATCGTTTTTTCCAGAATTTTTAAAATGAATTTTTGTAAAATTTTCGTAAAATTGTTTTTTTCCCAGAAAATGCGCTAAAATGTCAACGGATGTGTTTGAAATTTCTCCAGTTAAAAAAACATGGTGAGTTTTTAAATTTTTTGAAAAAAATTCAAATTTATTGTAAATTTTCAGCTTCAAAAAATGAAAAATCTGAATTTTTCAAAAATTTTCCCTTTTTTTTTAAAAAGATTTTCTAAAAGATTTTTCAAATAAAATTGTTGATTTTATCAAAAATTTAAGTGTAAATTAATTTTCTAATTTCTTTGGAACCGAGAAAAAAGTGAAAGTCATTGATTGGATCTAGTGATTTATTTGATCAATTCCAGTGATTTTATATTTTTTAAAGCTGGAATTTTATAAAACTGCAATTTCCTTCGTTTTTTCCATAATTTCACATTTTTTCCCATATTTTCCCATTTTTCCAGGTGTCAACTAGTCCAGGAAACGTCCAATTTCCTTGCGGAACCACCACAAAATCGGCTATCCGATACCAGACTTCCAGGGTGAGTTGTCATGAAAAATTGAATAAAAATACACTTTTTCATTGAAAATGGTTCCGAATTCATCAAATAAACTGATATCTTTATCATATTCCCCGTAGCAAATCACTGATTTTCCAGTGATAACCGAGAATGGACAGACAGCGAAAAACTGGAGTTGGTCGAGGCATTTGGGCACAAAAAACGGACACTTCAGCCGAGAAGCGGATTCAAACACTTGTTGCAGGCTTTTGAGGTAAGAGAATATTCAAATTTGAAAAAAAAAGAAATTTTTGAAAATTTCAATTTTTTGGTTTCCAAACTAAAGGGAAATGTTCAAAACCCGTTCGAAAACTATTCAAAAAATTGCCAAAAAATAGAATTTTCAAAATTTTTTTTTATTTTCTAAAAAATCAGAATTGGATGATGAAAATACAATTTTTCAAGTGTTTTTCTTTAAATTCCCAATTTTTATTAATGTTTTCCAAATGTCTCGACCGTTTCCAGGGTGGAATAGTCAAATTTGAAAAAATAGTATTTTTGAAAATTTCAATTTTTTGTTTTCTAAGCGAAATTCCAGTTTTTCTTCAGTTTTTCCATTATTTTTCCTAATTTTCCACATTTCCTCACTCTTCTAACCCATTTCCCACCTCATTCCAGGGCGACCGTACCCAATCCGACGTCATCTTCCTCTGCCGTCTCGTCGAACTCATTTTCCTGCATTTCACTGCTGAAAACGACCGAAAAAAGGAGAAATACGTGGTGAAGTGTGATGTGATAGCGACATTGACTCGGATAACGAGGAAACGGATCATTCTGACGGTCGACGTGACTGATGAACCGGCTATTGATCCGTATTTGGATCACTTGCTCTACAAGTTGTTGTACCTGATTGGGACGCATGGTGAGTTGCAATTTATGATATGAATTTTGAGAAAACGGAGGGTTTTTTGGAATGTTTTTTGAAAGAGAAAGTGTCGATTTATGTTGAAAACTGTTCAAAGAAACGTCCGACAATTGATTTTCACAAATTTTATTTGACTTTTCACATAATTGCACCAAAAATGCCGGGAGGTCGGAAAAGGGAAAGGGAGGCTTTTGAGCTATTTCGCGAAAACCATCCGAACAATGTTATGTTCTGAGGAAAATACTTTGTAGAGGAGTGAATTATCTAATGGAAAACCTAAAATCCAGCCAAATCGGTCCATTAGTACTCCCGTGCCAAGGCACCAAAGTTGAGGGTTTTGGGACAGCCACCGCGCCGACCGAAATCGTGGCGAGACCCGCACGCCGATCGGCCTTTTTTCCCCTTCGAACCGCCACTTCGTTTGACTTCTATAATACAGAAAATTTAGAGAAAAATCACTTTAAAAAAAAAATAAGAAAACAAATTTCAGAATTTTCCTCTAAATTCAAGTTTTTCCGAGTGTTTTGCTTCGAAATTTAAGAAATCAACTTGTTTTCGAGAAAACTATTCCATAATTATTGCAGATGCTCGAATGGGAATGAAGATCCGAATGGGCAGTCTGATCGTTCCTCTGTGCAAGTTGTTCATGCGAAAAGACACTCTTCCCGACGCGTTTTGGCCGTTTTTTGTGAAAGTCTCCAAATCTCGTGAGTTTTTATGGGAATTTCAGATTAAACATATATTTTTACAATTGAATCTTCAATATATTATTCGTAAAATCTGAAATGCGTAGCTGGCCTAGGAATCCATTCAGCGCGGCCGCCAGGTCTCGAAGCGAAAAAATGCGAATTCCGTGCTGCGCCTTTGAAAAAACTACGGTAAGTGCTTGTGAAAACCGTAGTTTTTTTAAAGGCGCAGCACGGAATGCGCATTTTTTTCGCTTCGAGACCTGGCGGCCGCGCTGAATGGATTCCTAGGCCAGCTACGCATTTCAGATTTTACGAATAATAGAAGATGCGATTTGTAAAAAAAGGAAACAACGTTTTTTTTTTCACTCTTTCCGATTCCGAACTTTCACTCAGAACGCTGTTTCTAACAATTCCCAATTCTTCTTGTGTTTCACCATCGAAAATCCATAATCCTCCCCCTGTTCCAGCTCGAAACGCTCAAACAATGGGTCGTGAAACCGGATTCATGAATCGACTCATTGCAAAAATTAAAATTCTCGACGGATCCGAACAGACGGCTCAGATTCAGCTACTCGACAAACACCTTCAGATCCTGTTTTTTACACTCAAAAATAGTGAGTCTCTTTTTTTTTTGAAAACTTCAAAAAAATTGATAAAACTGTCAATTGAGGTTCAAATTTTTCCAAAATAAAACGAAAAACTCCTCGTTTTCAAAAATTGATGCTTTTTCAAAAAACCGATTTGAAAGTTATGAAAAACGTGTTTTTACTGTTTGAAACCTTTCCAAAAATCAATAAAAACCTTAGCTGTCCCGGAGTGGGCCGATTTGAAATTTGAAAAATTTTTTTCTGAAAAGTGTTTGGTGCCACGCCCTTCCAAATTTGCACACGTTTCTAAAACCATGCCAGGAACCCCAGAAAAAAATGGAAGGGCTAGGCACCAAACACTGCAAACTTTTTTTTGGTGAGGGCAATGCCCTATCACTGTCGCCCGCAACTTGGGACAGCTATGATAAAAACCCCTCGTTTTCCAAAAATAATAAAGCCAAGGTCCAGAACGAACCCGCAACATCGTGCTCCGTGACTCCCTCTGCAAATTCCTTTTGGATCTGCTCCGTCGGCACCTCTCGGCTTCTTCGAATTCCCGCCCGACCCGTCTGCTCTCGTCTCTCTTCGGCACGTTTGACAAGTCCGTTCCGGCGGCACACACTGAAGTCGTCATCGGAACATTGGCCATTTTGAGGTTCCTCAGCAATTTTAGTGAGTTTTTTATATTTAAAAAATAAAGGAAAAAGAAAAAAAGGTTGTGGTAATAAAAAAATCATAAAATAAATTTTTGTTCGGTTTCAATAATTTATTGACAATAAATCATGAAAATAGTTTCCAAGAAAAATAGCCAAAAAGTTTGGCTCAAAGTGATTTACGATAAAATTATAATGAATTCAAGAAAGTAATAAATCTGAATTCTTAGTAATCCCACGAATTCTGACAATAACTCTTTCTAGTATTGGAAACGGAAATTGAAAAAATAATTTTTGAAAACACATAAATTTATCATTCAGAAAAAGCGCGCGAAGAGCTGAAAACCCTTCAAGTTCTGGAAATTTGCTCGAGGGAATTGAAGGAATTTTGGAGTGACGAGTGGAAAAGTGGACCCAAGGCCAGGATTGTGGTACGTTCTGAAGAAGAGTGTCTCCTTATCAGTGAAACTAGCTGATAAGGGAAGTGACGGGGTGATCAAAAGATAGATTTGGCTGAAACTTGGCAAAACGGTGGGGTACGGTCCCAATAGCTGAGATCCGAGAGCTTTCTTATGAGATAAAATGACCTAATTTCCCGTTGAAATGAGTGATTTTTTACGTAAATTGCTGTAAATGGAGACTTGAAGTCTAAAAACTGGCAACAGAACGCACTTTTCCTACATGTAGCTGTCCCCAGAATCTTACCACATGAAAAAGCTCTCGGATCACAACTATTGGGACCGTTTCCAACCTATTTGTCAAATTTAATATATCTAGGTCACCCCACACACTCCCCTTTTGAATCATAATTTTCCCACGTGGGCTCCGGGACATTTCGCAACGAGACGTTTCGCAGCAGCGCCATTTCGCAGCGCGACGTTTCGCAGCAAGACGTTTCGCAGCACGTCATTTCGCAGCGCCTGAAACGAGCACTGTATTTCTAGGTTTTTCGGGTCGTAGAATCTGAATTTCACTACTAAAATTATTTTTCTAGCCGCCCTGAATGCTTTGAATTGTGCCTAGGGACAGTGGGCATGCGCCGCTTTTCGTTTGTAGCTACCACGCCAAATCAAGTTAATCCCACAGTCCCTAGGCACAATTCAAAGCATTCAGGGCGGCTAGAAAAATAATTTTAGTAGTGAAATTCAGATTCTACGACCCGAAAAACCTAGAAATACAGTGCTCGTTTCAGGCGCTGCGAAATGACGTGCTGCGAAACGTCTTGCTGCGAAATGTCCCGGAGCCATTGGGACCGTTTCCAACCTATTTGTCAAATTTAATATATCTAGGTCACCCCACACACTCCCCTTTTGAATCATAATTTTCCCACGTGAACACCAAAAATCTTGTGAAAAAATGGAGAAACGTGCAATTTTTTGATTTTCTCACGTGATTTGTTTTGATTTGTAGTTCCCCTCACTGAACACGTGTCACCTGTTTGTTGGCTTTTTGCCAAACTTGTCGAACTGTTTATTTTCCTAAAAACAGGTCCCCAGAAAATGTGTTTCGCTAAACGAAGAGGCCGAGTGAATGCGGCGAGAATTAAGAAAATTAAGAAAAAGAAGGAGGTATTCATTTGAAAAGTTGAATGAAAACAGCACACTTGCACCAACTTGTGAATTTCACACTGCAAAAATTTTTCTCCCAAAAATCCAGCATGTTTTGATCGAAGTGGACTTGAACCCAAAACTGCTCGATCACGAGCGGCGCCGCGCGCCGCTGCGCCACGTGGCTGCCACGACTTTGAAGTGTCGAGAGAGCATAGGTGCGCGGTGTTTTGGGCGCGCGCGCCCACTCGCGCCTTTCGAAATTTGTGAAATTGAGAGGTGCAAGTTACAAAATGGTCTCGTTTGGGGCTCTAAAAAGCTTTTTTGACAATCTGTTTTGCTAGGCAGGTAGCTTAGACTATGAGCAGGCTGAAAAATAAGTACGCAGGCTGGAACTTTATTTTTGGGCAAACCCCAACAATGTGTGGAATGACTTCAGAATTTCGCTGGAAAATTCGACGGAAATCGATATTCCGGCCGTTCTAGACCAGCTAGAGAGAAACCCTTTTGGGGGAAGATAGTACTAAGGATGCCTACTAATATATCCGAGACCGGGTCTGATCGGTTCATTTTTCGCCAAACCCCAACGATATGTGGAATTAGCACTGACAGCCGATTTTCGTACAACTGAAATCCACACATCGATGGGGTTTGGCCAATTTGAAAGTTCCAGCCTGCGTACTTATTTTTCAGCCTGTATAGGTCCTAGAGCACCTCCTCAAAAATTTTGGGCCCGATACGAGTCGAACTGGCTGTGTTGCACCGGTTTGAAGGCAAAACTACAGTAACCCGATTGCGAAATCGAGTGAAATGTGAAATGCAGGCCGTTCGCGCGCCGCAGGCGCGCAAATTTTTTTGCAAATTCAGCCTGTAAAAGCTATCGGAAATGAAATTCCAGCGTGTTGAAAAAACTTTTCACAAACTAGGTGCAAGTGTGGAAAACAGAGGATTTTGAGAGGATTCGTTGGGAATTTATTGTAAATTTATTGATTTTTCAAGAAAAAGTTAGATTTTTAGTAGTTCCCCTTCAATTTTGACTCATCTACATCTTCAAAAATTTCAAAATTTCAAAACTCCCCAATTTTAAGAAAATTTTGAATTTTTGCTCTGTAACTTTTTCCTAAAGCTCCTAAAGTTTTTGTAAACTAGTTGTAAAAATGAAAATATTATTATTATCCGGATATCACTTTCATATTGTTTACCCCTCTGGTCCCTCGTCCCTTTCTCATCGGAACACATGCCCAGTGTCTCTTGGGAAAATAAGAGAGAGATCACACGGACAGATCAAAGATTCGAGTTTCTCCAGAGAGAGTCCGACCCCGAGTTTTTTCAACTTGGAGACAGAGATTTTCAACTTTTTTTTTGAACTTTGGAACGGGAAATTTGAAATTTGGAATTTTTTTTTTCAATTGTGTAAAATTTATGAAAATTTTGGAAAAAAAATCCGGACTTTTTTCCATTTGAAAATATAAAATTGAGCAAAGTTTGAATAGAAAAAAGCGAAATAACCTAAATTTTTGAAAACATTTGAATTGAAAAATCCGATTTTGAAAAATCTACATTTTGTTCAAAACTTATAATTTTTCATTAAAAATAATTGTTTTTTCTTGGTTTTTTGCACATTCTCTGTGAAAAAGGACTAAGAATGCATGATTTCAGTCATTCCCCAACAAATTCCGCCAGTTTCCACCGATTTTTTGAAAAAGTGAGGTGTTTTTGGTGAAAAACGCCAAAAATACCTCAAAAAGTCATGATTTTTACTGAAAATCGGTGGAAAACTGCTGGAATTTGATAAAAACCAAGGTTATCTCACCCGTTTTCATTTAAAAAGTGACAAAACTTTGTCTGAGAGCCGTATTTCAGACAGAAATCATTTTCGTGGCGAGACCCAACAGTGTGACTCACCGGGGGTCGCATCATTCCAGAATTTTAGTTTTTTTTTTGAAAAAGTCAAATATTCCCGATTTCCCCGCCACTATTTCGTATTTGATCTTTCTCTCTCTTCGATCCCTTTTTCTTACTTTTATTTTTATTTCTCCCCATTTTCCCCGATAAAATCCCTCCCGAACGCCTATAAAATCGGATAGAAATTGAGGAAAACGAGGGATATTTGATCAGGTTTTCTCTTGAATCCAGTGGCCCCCTTGTTGACTTATTTACCACAATCTTTGTTTATTTTGAGTGATAAGTGATAAGTGGAGATGATAACGAACGGCTCCTCTTGTGTTTTTTCGGCTGTGTTTTAGTAGATCAAGTGGGGACACTTTTTAGTGGGTTTATTGGGAGAAATTGGAGATTTTTGGGGTTAGTGATAAGTATAAAAGTGATTAAGTGATAAGAATCAGCTATTTTCTATTTTCCGATTTAATTCAATTTTTCCTAGGTTGGATTTGATTATTTTTACGGAATTCAAGTTTCTCTTAGAATTTTGCCTCAATTTTTATGTTAGCAAGGTTTTTTTTTTCAATTTCTGAGATTTCTAGGTAGTTTTTAGTCAGAAAGGAATGAAATTGAGCAAAATCCAAAAAAATTGAACTTTGTAAAGCTGAATTTTTTTCTTCAAAAATTTTCATTATTTCCCCATTTTTCAAATTCGATCCCAATAATTCGCCCCTTTTTTATTGCAGGACTCGCTGTCAGCGTTGTGTCTCCGCTGTATGTCTCCGATCCCCTACCCACTGGAAACCCGTCGATTCCCCGTCGATTTCCCTGTTCCCGGCGCCACAATTGTGAACGGACGGCCCCGTAACAACATCGACAACAACAAAAGTTCCGATGAAGACGGAATGGACGAAGAGGACGAGGAATTCATAAGACACGAGGAGGATCCAGAAGACAAGGTGGACGGAGTCTCGGATGATGAAAAGGAGGAAGGGGACGATGGGACGGCCGGTCAGCTTCCGAAGACGACTCGGCTGAATGCACTGCAACTCGCCAAATACACGCCGTTTTTCGTGGAAAACGAGCAGGGAACTCTGCAGCCGACGTTTGCGATGATGTATCAGACAGAGATGGACACGTGGAGAACCACTTGTGAGGTAGGTGATTTTTTAATTGAAATTCTTGAGAAGGTTGGTGGAAATGAGAAATAAGAGCGAAATCTGTTATTCGAACTTGAAAATTAGTGAAATTTCGTGTTTTCGGAGCGATTTTAGCCTGAAACTTAACGATTTCTCAATTTTTGGTCTAAAAGTGATCAATATTGATCAATTCGAGCTTTCCTTATAGAATTCTGCTTTAGAATTCTCTGAATTTCAAACCTAACTAAATGTAAACACATTTTTGTAAACATTTTGCCAATTCCTCCCCGAAAAAGCAAAAAACCGCGAAGAAATCAGCGAAAATTTGAAAATTCGTGTTAAAAAAATTGGTGTAGATTTACGATAAACACGGCGCCACGTGTCTCAGGCGGAATATCGGAGTGTCGTTTGGAAAGGGCGCCGGGCCCAAATTTTGCTGAAAATGAGCTCCAAAACATTATTTTAGATCTTTTTTTTTCTATTTTTGGCTCTCAAAATTGAAAATGTCTAACTATTCCCTATTTTCTAGAAAACTCGTCATGTTATGCCCGTCCACCATCACCTGCCGTTCGAAATGTTCAATACGGCGACACGAGTCCGCGAAAAGACGGCAAAGACGACGAACAACATGAAGAAGATGATAATCGAGGAGTTGGACAAACCGGAGAGATCCGCCAACAATCAGACGGTATTCGACCTGGATTCGGCCGCTTTCGAAGGACTTCCCGCTACGGAATTGCCGTTTCCGGCCAGTGGATGCAAGTTGGACACTTCCAAGGATCTGCAGTTTGACTCGCGATTCGAAAGTGGCAATTTGAGGATGGCTGTGCAGGTGGGCTAAGATTCATGAAGAATTTCGAAGGGAAACTGATAAAAATCGCAATTTCTCTCATTTCCAGGTCGCTCCGACGCACTACGAACTGTTCCTGTCGCCCGATGTCAATCAGTTCCGTGATCACTATCAGTGGTTCTTTTTCCAGGTTTTCATGTCTCTTACTGTTCAAATTGCTCATTTTCCCCTTTTCCAGGTGTCAAACATGAGAAAATCGGTGAAATACACGTTTGAAATAGTCAATTGCCTCAAATCTACGTCACTTTATAGTCAAGGTGAGCTAAATAGGGGCTTGGAAACGTTTTTGAAGAACAAATATTGAATTTGTCGGATTTTTGACCAATTTTCTATATTTTCTAACAATTTTCCAGGAATGCAACCGGTGATGTACTCGATGATGGACGCCTCCCACGGCTGGCGGCGAACTGGAGAAAATGTGTGCTATTACCGAAATTTGTACATAAATGAGCATGACGAGAAGCAGAACAACGAGGAGAAGAAGAAAAAGTGGGTTTTTGAATTTCGCGCTCACCCTCGTTTGCCAGTCCTTCCAGATTCTACTACTCGATCCGGTTCAATGTGACCTTCCAACACACCGGAGACGTTTGCTACATTGCCTATCACTATCCGTACACTTACTCCTTCCTCAATGTCAGTTTTCTCCTTTTTATCATTTTCCTTATCGTTATCACTTCAGTCGAGCCTCGGATTGTTGAGAAAACGGAAACTCGAAGGGGTCTACTGTCGAGAAGACGTCATTGGGCACTCGTTGGCTGGGAATCCGATTAAAGTGAGCTTCAAAGTTTTATTTTTCTAGAAATTGGAAAAAGTAACTTTCCCGTTTTCCAGATGCTGACCATCACCACTCCGGCGTCCGCTTCTGAAATCTCGGCCCGTGATGTGATAGTTCTGAGTGCACGTGTTCATCCCGGAGAGACGAATGCCAGCTGGATTATGCAAGGTATGCAAGCAGATCGAATTTTTTTTTTGAAAATCAACCCCATTTCTTTTCAGGAATCCTCGAGAACCTGCTGTGCCGTCAGTCGAACGAGATGTTCCGTGTCCGCGAGTCGTTCGTCTTCAAAATCATCCCGATGATCAACCCCGACGGAGTCATCAACGGATCCCACCGCTGCTCCCTGGCCGGAATCGATCTGAACCGATGTTGGGACCGTCCGAATGAACAGCAGCATCCGGAGGTCGTTGCTGTTAAGGCTATCATACAGTACTTGGTGAGTAGTAAAGGGAGACAAGGACATTTTGCAGCAGCTGAAACGAGCATTTCCAGGTTTTTCGGGGCGTTGAATCTGAATTTCGCTTCCAAAATGATTTTACTAGCCGTCCTGATGGTTTTGAATTGTGCCTCCAGTGAGTATTCGCCGCTTCCAGTTTGTAGCTGCCGTGCCAAATCAAGTAGATCCAACTGTCACTAGGCACAATTCAAAACCGTCAGGACGGCTAGTAAAGTTATTTTAGAAGTGAAATTCAGATTCTACGCCCCGAAAAACCCGGAAATGCTCGTTTCAGCTGCTGCGAAATTTCCCGGAGCCCGAAATTTAGGGGAAATTGACAATAACTGGACACTTTTTTCAGTGCGAAGTGATGGGAAAGAAGCCGTTTGCGTATGTGGATCTGCACGGACACTCCAAGAAATGGGACTATTTTGTGTACGGAAGCAACGCGGCCGAGTCGTGGAGAGCCGACGATGTGGCCGATATGGCCCAGATTCACGGAGAGGAAGACGCGCATTTGGCACTTCCCAAGGCTTTGGAGCAGGTACATGATCTATTTTTCAGCCAGTTTCACATAAATCCTGCTTTTCAGACAGTCCCCGGTCGATTCAACGCTTCGGAATGTCGTTTCAACGTTGCCAAATCGAAGGAGTCGTCGGCCCGTGTGAACGTGTGGAGACAGTTCGGAGTGGCCACTGCCTACACTCTCGAATCGACCTTTTGCGGATTCCATAAGGGACAACATAACGGATATCAGGTTGGTTTTGAGATCTTTACTTTTTTGAAAAAGTTAACAATTCCAGATAAACACGACGGATCTGAAAGAAATCGGTCGTGATCTGCTGCATTCGTTCCTGGAAATGAACAAGTTCCGATAATTCCCCCTTCTTTTTCTTCTCGATTTTTTTTCATTTTCTTCTTTTTACTCGCTAGAAATTCGTTTTCCTTTTCTTCCCCAATCGATTCGACATTTCAACTTGTGATAATTGTAAGGTTATCACTGATAACCCCTTCTCCGATTGCCCCTCTTTTCCTAATTTATCCCCGTTTTTCCCCCATTTCCGATCTCGGCTCCGCCTCCTTTTTCAGAGCATAATTCTATGATTTTATGTACCAAGAGCATATTTTTCCCATTGAAAGTGAATAGTAATGATGATTGATTTTTGAAAATATTTATTTATTTTTCTCTTTTTTTTCCATATTGGAACAATAAATTAAGCAAACATATGTTTCAGAAAATTATGAAATGGTGAGAAATGACACGCTCTTGGGACCCGGAAAAGTATCGAAATTAGGGAAAAATCAATATTCTTGTCGTCTCGGTGATAAATGCATCAGATTCGTTTTTTCGCAGTACGGACATATTCCAGATTGTTTCGGAAGTGTTAATGATAACATTGGAAGGTAGAAAAATGTGGAAAAGGTCCAAGAAGTGATAGAGATCACCACTAGGAACACGCCAACCTGCAAAGTGATACGATTATTGATTTTTTG
Source organism: Caenorhabditis becei (assembly GCA_900536315.3). NCBI lineage: Eukaryota > Metazoa > Nematoda > Chromadorea > Rhabditida > Rhabditidae > Caenorhabditis > Caenorhabditis becei. The sequence continues at coordinate 241,970 of LR539372.1, forward strand.
AGATTTGGGGGTTTCTGAGCATGTTATCAAATTATCAGATGATCTGATCAGTTGAAGAAATATTACTTTTTTTTCGAAATTTTGATTTTTTTTAAATCTAACTTGACAGTAAGATTGTTGCATTTTTTAGTGTTTTTGGGCTGTTTTCAATTGAATTTTCGTCAGAAAACACGAAAATTGCAAGAAAGGAAAAACTTTCCCGAATAAGAAAACAATCAGATTTCAAAAATTTTCAAAAAAATGAATATTGGAAATTTTTGGAAATTTGTTCATAAATATTTTCTGTCTAAAACCTAACAAAAATAAACTCGAAAACAGTCGAAAATCACTGAAAATGCAAATCTTACTGTAGTTTTCGCTTCGAGATATCGTGCGCGCCAATTCGAAATTTTGAATACGAGCGAACGTTTCCACATGAAACAATGATATGAAATTTCTAGAAAAGTACAAAATACTAATGAGGAAGTAGCTGAAGTATGAAAATCAATCCAATCTTATAAGAATGTTTCCCAGCAAGCCACCAAACGGGTCTCGTCGCGAAAATGGCTTCTAGACAGGGTTTTATCACTTTTCTATTGAAAACTATGGAAAAAATTCAATAATTCGATGATTTCCGATTTAAAAAATTCAAAGTCAATTTGAGATTTGAAATAGTGATAAAAATATGTTATCATTGATTACATTTTTTCCATTTACTCACCTGATAAAAAGCGTGAGTCAACGCGGGCAACATGGATGCTCCGGCGAGAAAAGAAGTGAATGCAGCGAGAGTGACCGGTCCGACTCCCTTGGAAGTGGCCTCTCTGATCCGATGCTCGGCACATCCGTGCTCCGGAAGGGCGGCTCCGTAATGGAGAGTGTAGTCGAAGGAGAGACCGACTACGAGCACAAGGATCACTGCTTCGAGCACTCCGAGGACCCATCCGAGCAGGGTTACGATGGCTGACGAAGTGGTGATCACACAGGCAATGGTCACTACTGCAGCGAAGGCCTGCAAGGAGTTTTTGCAGAATGTTTCGGAAATTTGGAAGTTTTAACTAGGAAAAATAGGAAAACTTGGAAAAATATTGAGAAATTTGAAAAATCAGAACATTTTTGAAAAAATATTAAGATGCATTATCTGTAAAACCTGGACTTTTTGTGAAGGGGCTTGGCACTAGCGCCGAAAGTATTTCAGATCGGGACTATACTTGGTCCATACATGTATATGGTTGACCTTTTTTGAAAAACAGTACCAGTTTGGTCCTGTACCGTCCCCCCTGTCCAGGGGGTGTCAAAAACGACTTTTCAGGTGAAAAAATCTAAAAAATTTGAAGTTTGAGCTATGTTCAAGAAAATTCTGGTAGGTGTTTGGGGTACCCAGGGAAGTGTATAAAAAATTTGGCAGCTTTCAAAAACCACTAGAAATGTGTTTTTTGAAACCATGTTTTTGGTTTTTCAATTTTTTCTCAAAAATTTTGAACTCTTCTACATTCTTTTCATTTTTTGGTTTTGTAGCCCTCCATTCAGCGGTCATTTTCGTTCTTTAACGACCTCAAAATTCCTTGGCCATCTTGAGTTATGATTATTTGAAGTTAGGGCATTTTTTGAGAAAAGTGTCACCTCGAAAAATAAAATTTTTTATTTGATTTTTCTACGTATTGAAAATATAAGGGATCGATAGGAAATTCAATTCTGATCATTTTTGTAGTTGATCACTTTTCATGATAATCATTCCCTGGCGAGATACAGCCGTTTTCCCAAAGGGCACTTCGAAGCGCGGCGGGGCGGCCAGTCGAGGGGTGGGCGACACACTGCCGTGCGCGCCGAAATCTGCTGTTCACTGTATCGAGCATAACTCTGGAAGGAGACACGGAGCAAAAAAGTGATCAACTACAAAGTTGTAGAGGAGACGATTTCCTATCGATTTCATGTTTTAAATATCATTTTACGTTAAGAATTAAAGCCATACAATTCATTTAACAATGTAGACTTTCAAACAGAGTTTTATTAGTCAAATTTCAAGTTTTTTGCACTGATAAGATGTGCAATCGATAGGAAATCGTCTCCTCTACAACTTTGCAGTTGATCACTTTTTTGCTCCGTGCCTCCTTTCAGAGTTATGCTCGATACAGTGAACAGCAGATTTCGGCGCGCACGGCAGTGTGTCGCCCACCCCTCGACTGGCCGCCCCGCCGCGCTTCGAAGTGCCCTTTGGGAAAACGGCTGTATCTCGCCAGGGAATGATTATCATGAAAAGTGATCAACTGCAAAAATGATCAGAATTGAATTTCCTATCGATCCCTTATATTTTCAATACGTAGAAAAATCAAATAAAAAATTTTATTTTTCGAGGTGACACTTTTCTCAAAAAATGCCCTAACTTCAAATAATCATAACTCAAGATGGCCAAGGAATTTTGAGGTCGTTAAAGAACGAAAATGACCGCTGAATGGAGGGCTACAAAACCAAAAAATGAAAAGAATGTAGAAGAGTTCAAAATTTTTGAGAAAAAATTGAAAAACCAAAAACATGGTTTCAAAAAACACATTTCTAGTGGTTTTTGAAAGTTGCCAAATTTTTTATACACTTCCCTGGGTACCCCAAACACCTACCAAAATTTTCTTGAACATAGCTCAAACTTCAAATTTTTTAGATTTTTTCACCTGAAAAGTCGTTTTTGACACCCCCTGGATAGGGGGGACGGTACAGGACCAAACTGGTACCATTTTTCATAAAAGGTCAACCATATACATGTATGGACCAAGTATAGTCCCGATCTGAAATACTTTCGGCGTTTGTGCCAAGGGAAGTCCAGGTTTTACAGATAACGTCTCTTAAAACTGTATTATTGGCGTCCCGTGACGAGTCACCTGTTGGGTCTCGCCACGAAAATGGGTTTCTGGCTGGAGTACGGTTTCTGGGCAAGGTTTTGACACTTTTTCTCATGAAAATGGGTACAAAAGCATGTCTTCAATCATTTCCAACCAGTTCCCAGTAGTTTTCACTTGTTTTCAGTACAAAAACATGAAATGTTGGGTTTTCTGATGATTTTACTCAAAAAACCCAGTTTTCTCGAAAAATCTTTTTTTTTTCAAAAGTTGAAACGAATTTACTAGACTTATTGAAAAATTGAAAAATCACAAAATTTTTGAAAAAATATTGAAACAGTAAATAGAAAAAATACACATTTCTTGAAACTTTTCCAAGTATTCAACAAAGACGAGTCAGCTGATGAGTCTCGCCACGAAAATGGTTTCTGGCGGAAATACGGCTTCTGGACAGGGTTTTACCTTTTTTTCTGATGAAAATGGGTAGGAATACAAGAATTCAGCCAATTCCCACCGATTTTTAGTGAAAAATCACATCTTTACGGGGTTTTCGGCGCTTTTCTCGAAAAAACGCCGAAAATTGATGGAATTGAATGGAAAGTGATTGACTTCTAGCTATTTTACCCATTTTCATCAGAAAAAGTGTCAAAATCTAATCCAGAAGCCGTATTTCCGCCAGATACCATTTTCGTGACGAGACCCTTCCAGTCGTGGCGAGACCATTTCCAAAAAAAATTCCAGAATTTTCCCATTTTTCTCTGGAAATTCCCAGCTTTTCCCACCCCTTCTAATCCCCAAAACAATCAATAAAAAACACAATTTTTCTTATCAAAAAACCAGTTTATTCCCAAAAACAAAAGTACTGAAGTCCATCTTCTTGACGTTTTCGCACGTTACACGACCTTTTTTCATCGATCTCTCCTTCTTCTTATCATCTTATCACCGACTTCCCGACTTTCCCCTCAGCTGATATGATAACGGATTTTTCAAATGCTTTCTGGAACCGTCCGGGTTACTGTACCACTCGGGATCACTGTAGGACTTACTTTTCTTCTCTTTTACATTGAAATTTTCCAGGGATTAGCATGGAAAGTGAGAACTGATTTGATTCTGATTGAGATTTGCTGATTATCCTTATCAGTTGCCACGTATTGTTTACAAATTGTTCCGGTTAGCCCTGGGTCGCCACGGAGGTCACCGGAGAGGTCAAAACGTGGCAACTGATAAGAATAATCAGCAAATCTCAATCAGAATCACTTCAGTTCTCACTTTTCTTCTCAATGTGCTCATCTCTGGACACAACTTAAGAGACAGGAAAAGTAAGTCTACAGTAATCCCGACAGGTACAGTAATCCGGACGGTTCCAGAAAGCATAAGGAAAATCCGTAATCATATCAGCTGAGGGGATGGTCGGGGAATCGAGATGGTGATAAGATGATAAGAGGAACGAAGAAGTTGAGAAAAAGAAGATCATTTCATATCATTCGGCTCCCATTTATCGATTTATTGATTTTTGGGAATAAACTTGGTTTTTGATGAGAAATATTGTGTTTTTATTGATTATTTGGGGGGTCACTGGGAACTGGAAAAACACTGGAAAAAGCTGGAAAACATCTAGAAAAAAAAGGGAAATTCTGGAAATTTTTTTTTTGAAAAAATTGAAAATTTTTCTTGGAAATGAACATTTTTTTGATTTTTATTGATTTTTCTGTGAAATTTTCCCTTCTTCTGTGCAAAACTGACCTGGAATTTGAGCTGAATAAACGCGAAAATTGCCACAAAAATCAGGGATCCGACGACTGAACTGACGCAATCTTGGACTATTGAGGACAGCAAATCGAACCTGAAAAATGGGCATTTTAACAGTTTTTGGAGGGAATTTGAATTTTTGAATGGGAAATTTGGCGAATGGATGTATTTTTCTCTTGTTTTCGTCGGAAAAGTGAGAAAAAATTGTCCAGGAGCCGTGTTTCAGCCAGAAGCCATTTTCGTGGCGAGACCCATCAGGTGACGGAAACAGTTTTTCCACTGAATTATATTGATTTTTAGCTATTTTCCCATTAGTTTTTTGTATTTTTTTTAAAATTTCATACTATCTTTGCAACTCAAAACTTCATCAAGCATTCAAAATTTCAAATTGGCGCGCACGATATCTCGCAACGAAAACTACAGAAAGACTTGCATTTTTCAGTGTTTTTAGGCTATTCTTGAATGAATTTTTGCATTTTTCGCAATTTCTGACAACAATTTACTCAAAAATAGCCCAAAAACACTGAAAAATGCAAGTCTTACTGTAGTTTTCGCTGCGAGATATCGTGCGCGCCAATTTGAAGTTTCAAGATGGAACGATTTTTTCCCCATTGAATTATATTGATTTTTAGCTACTTCCTCATTAATTTTCTGTATTTTCCTTGAAATTCCATAGAATCATTGAAACAATAAACAAACTGACCAAGTGCTCATCAACCACCACTCGGGGGCCCAAAATCCATCCACTGGCTTCGTCATTTCCAGCATTTCGAACGACTTTGAGAGCAGAGAAAAACGATGATTGTACTTGAGATGGGTGGGTAACATGGCCGTGTATCCGATCAGGGCGAATGTTGTGTTGTCGAAGATCGGAGTGTCGTTGTAGGAAGTTGAGAGGAACGAGGTGGAGTTGCGAAGGCAAAAGTCGAGGTAAGAGTCGGAGAATAACGGATTGGACATGTTGCAGCACAGGAATCTGGAACTTTGATTTTGAAAAAAGCGTAAGAATGGCAACTGAAAACAGGACCTCGAATTCCAAATTTCAAATTGGCGCGCACGATATCTCGCAGCGAAAACTACAGTAACAAGATTTGTGAGATTTTCAGTTTTCAGTGATTTTCTACTGTTTTCAGATGAATTTTCGTCAGAAAACACGAAAAAGTGCGACAAAAAAAGAAAAACTTTTCCAAATTGGAAAAAAATCAGAATTCAAAAATTTTCAAAAAAACATTTTGGTAATTTTTGAAAATTTTTTGAAAATTTTTTCAAACAATTTTTTGAATTTTTGTCTTTTCTACCAAAGAAAACAGTCAACAATACATGAAAAATCTAGAAATTTCGAAATTTTGCAACAGAAAAAAATATGACCAAATTCCCAAAAATTACTGAAATTCATTTTTTTGAAATTTTTTCAGATCTGAATTTCTTCCAATTTGGCAAAGTTTTTTTCATCTTTTCTTTGCAATTTTCGTGTTTTTTCAACCAAAATTCAGCAAATCTTTCTGTAGTTTTCGCTACGAGATATCGTGCGCGCTTCGAATACAAGCTCCTGGTTTTTGAGATTTTCAATTATCGATTTTTCCTGTTACAAGTTGTCTACTGATAAAATGATAAGAAACCCGTTTTTTTCTATCACCTTACATAAAATGTCCCCTAACTCACCCCCTGGCACACGGATATTGCTCGGACCAATCCAAGAATCTCTCTGGCCAAAACTTGCTGGAATGCTGAACGAACGGCAGTTGACGGGCTTTTTTCAGGGAATCAGCGAGATTATGAACATCCGAAGAGGTTTTCAGAGAGAACATTGGGTCGGATCTGAGATCAATCGATAATTGTTCAGAAAGTTCAGATGGATACCTCAATGGTGACGTGGCATTTGCTCGGAAAGTTGAGAGAGAATAGATGGGTTCGACACCCCAAACAAGACGGGAAGTCAACGGAAGGGCGATCTTGTTGGCGACGAATTCAAAGTTCTTCTCGGCATTGTTGTCGTACCTGAAGATTACTGTAGGTTAGAGAGGATTATTGTAAGTCTTCTAGAATCAATGAAGCTTCGGACAGACTTGTGAAGCGTCCCGCGACGAGATCCAACTGATGGGTCTCGCCACGAAAATGGTATTTGGCTGAAGTACGGCTTCTGAATAAGGTTTTGGGACTTTTAATGATGAAAATGGGTAAAATTAGGTGGATTCAATCATTTCCAACCAAATTCCAGCAGTTCTCACCAATTTTTCGGGAAAATGAGGTGTTTTTGGTAAAAAGCGTCAAAATACCCAAAAATGCATGTTTTTGTACTGAAAATTGGTGGAAACTGCTGGAAATTGGTTGAAAATGATTGAAGATAAGCCTTTGTACCCATTTTCATCAAAAAAGTTTTTAAAAACCTTGTCTAGAATCCAGACCCATCAGGCTCGCAGCGGGATGGCATTGATAGCTTTGGAAATACCGTAAAACCTCTATTAGAAGAGCACCCAATAGTTTGTCTTTGAGCTTTTCTATCTCAAAAACTAGAAGAGTTATCAAAAAATTGTCAACTGCAAAGTTGTAGTTCTAATCTTCGTCTACAACTTTGCAGTTGACAATTTTTGATAACTCTCGTAGTTTTTGAGATACAAAAGTTCAAAGACAAACTATTGGGTGCCCTTCTAATAAAGGTATTGTGTTCCAGGAGGAAGATTACAGTATCCCCCTAATGATTTCTGACGGAATCAAAAGTACATAATACTGTAGCTTTGGGAGGATTACTGTATCCTTTTTAGCTTATTGTAGACAAGTTCTTACCACTCATGTAAGTTATCCGAAGTGAACAGTTGAAGGGGATTGTATTCGGGTAGGTGCAGTCCGTCGTACGTGATAGCGGCTCCGCCGATGGCTATGATGCACAGAAGGGAAATGAGCATGTAACGGCCCTGGAAATGGTCAAGGGTACTGTAGGGTTACTGTAGGTCTTTTTATTATGCGTTCCCCAAAAGCTGCCTACTTTTCTCTGCGTCTCTCAACTTTGCACACTGTTTTTTTCAAATCGTGGCGAGACCCACAGGACTTGGCAAGCTGCCAAGTGTCAGAAACGCATAATAGCTGCAGTAACTTGATTTTTGATTCAGTTTTGGGTTACTGTAACCCTATTTTCGGATTACTGTACCTGTACTAGCACATGTGGCAGCAGCACATACAACAAATGGGACATGAATCCTCTCATTGGAAATTTCGGTGTTGGGATGCAGTCGAGGTGTCTGGAAGGAAGGATTTGGTGATAAGGATTATCAGATAGTGATAAGGACCTGTGCTGAACCAGAAGGAAAGCTGGAAGGAATGAGACAACCATGAAGTAGTTGAAGATTACGGTAACACCAGCGAATAGGCCGAAACATCTGGAATAGTGGAATTTGAAAGAAATATGATTTTTTTGAAGAGAAATATTATTTTTTAAAAAATCTAGAGAATCAAAAAAAATAGAAACAAAAATCAATAAAAATATAAAATTGAAAAAAAATGAAAAAAAATTTTTTTTTGAATTTTTCTGTTTCAAAAATAGGTATTTTTCTAATTTTTGAAAAAATCTTCCCCTAATTTTTCAAAGTTTCAACTTACCGAAAAACGATAACATTTGATGTGATATTGATAAAAAACGGAACGACAGTTGAGAAACAAGTCAGGAACATTGTGAATGAAGTGTGCGTCAGGAACTGGAATTTCTTAGAATTTGCTAATTTTCTTGAAAAAATTGATTACTTACAGTATGAAAAGTGTCCTCATTTAGGTGAGATGGGAAGTTTGATTTGAGCAAAAATGCGTCATCAGAGCCAATTGCGATCAATAACACGAAAGTTACCAGGTTTAGGAGGGGGAACTCGTGGGTGAACAGACCGTAGACACCGAGGGCGCCTGGAATATTTGGAAGTTAGCTTTTTTGAAAATACTTTGAAGTTATAGTTCCATTCAAAATTTCAAATTGGCGCGCACGATATCTCGCAGCGAAAACTACAGTGAGATTTGCATTTTTCAGTGATTTTCAGAGTTGCACAGTTTTTCTAGTATTTCGAATGAATGATTGCACTTTTGGTGTTTTTTAGCAATCATTTCGAAAACAACCCAGAGACACTGAAAATTGCATGTCTTACTGTAGTTTTCGTTGTGAGATATCGCGTGCGCCAATTTGAAATTTTGAATGCGAGCGGCAGTTTCCAAATGCAACGATAATAGTTGCATTCCAAATTTCAAATTTGCGCTTACGATTACGATTATTATTTTGTTTTGGAGGGATTTTGAATTTCAGACAAGAAATTCAGTTTGAAGTTAAAATTTTTGAAAATTTTTGGGAACTTTTTGAGACATGAAATTTAAAAAACAATTTTTTAAATTATTTTTTCTTGTTGAAAATTTGAAAAATCCCACTGCTTTTTTCTTGTTTTCCAAGATTCTTGAGTCGTGAATTTGTTTGAATTCCTACCATTGAATATGAATTGAATTTAAAACTTCTGTTGATTTTTTGGGAATTTTTTGAAACAGAAAATTTTCAGAAAAGTGAACATTCAAAATTTCAAATTGGCGCGTACGATATCTCGCAGCGTAGACTACAGTAAGATTTGCAGCTTTCAGTGATTTTCGACGGTTTTCAAATCAATTTTTGTTAGAAAAAACAAAAAATGCAACAAAAAAGGAAAAACTTTCTCAAACTGAGAATAAAAATGGATTTTGAAAATTTGGTCAAATTTTTTTTTCTGTTTCAAAATTTCAGAATTTCTAGATTTATAACCCATTTTTCATCATTCTCTAGTTTTTCAAAAAAATTTTCTGAAAAAAAACATGTTTTTTTCCAACTCACCAACAACCGAAAGCGCCAACAGCATAATGACCACAAATGCGTACAAAAGTGAGGAGGAATGCATTGTGACGACCTAGAAATGGATTACTGTAGGTTCACAGAGAGGGGTTACTGTAGTTACGAGCATAACGAGAAGAGCAGCCAGAAGAGCCAAAAGAGAGTCACGGAGAGCTGCGGCGAGCAGACGGTCACGTTTCACGTCCATTAGGAGACCTGGAAATGGATTACTGTAACTTCAGAGGTAGGTCAGATTAGAGGATTTTGAATCTTGAATCTTGTCTTCAAGGTACCGTAACCCAAAAAATGGCAGCTACACTAACCCTAAGGCTTACTGTAAGGGGAGTCAACTGGTGGGTCTCGCCACGAAAATTGTTTCTGACTGAAATACGGTTTCCGGACAAGGGTTTGACACTTTTTCTGATGAAAATGGGTGTAATTAGGTGAATTCGATCATTTCCAGCCAAATTTCAGTACAAAAGCATGCATTTTTGGGTATTTTGTCGCTTTTTACCAAAAACAACTCAATTTCACTAAAATCTACGGAAACTGTTGAAATTTGGCTGGAAATGATTGAATTCATGTCATTTTTCCCGTTTTCACTAGAAAAAGTATCAAACCCCTGTCCAGAAGCCGTATTTCAGTCAGAAATCATTTTCGTGGCGAGACCCATTAGGCGACTCGCTGCTGGACGACAATAATACCATTACCGAATTTTCAGCTACAGTAGCCCTACCTTTCAATTCGAATCCACTTCTCTTCGTGTACTCGACAATTCCATTCTCCAACTCATCATACAGTAACACATCGATCGGAATGTTCTGTGTGATGTAGCCAGTCAACGTGAACACCGGAAGGAAAGTATTCACGAGAAACGGAGCATCGTCTCGGTTTTTCGGAAGGATTCGGTAGAACAAATCGTACATTATTTGGGAGGAACAGTCCGCGGAAAGTTCTGGAAAAGGGGCGGGGCTTAGGTGGTACTGTAGGTAGTTTACTGTTTACCCTTGCAAATTTCACACTGTCCCTGACACTTTTCCCCGCGGCAATCGATTATTTGGGTACGGTACTTCCAGCATTGATCGATGGTTTTTCGAACGATTTTTATGTCGGACTGCAAGAAAATTTGGAAAATTCTGATTTCAGAGGGGATATTGATTTTATAAAATTTTCAAAAAAATAAAAAATAATGGTGGAACTGAAAAAAAAAATGAAAAATCGAAAATTTATGGAAAAAAAGTTTTTTTTTCAGTTTCACCTGATTCATTCAAAAACTGCACTGTTTTTTGATTTTCAAAACATATTTTTGATTTTAAAAAATTTAAATAACAATTTAACTAAACTAAATTCTAAAAAAAATTCATCAAATTTTGAAAATTTCAAAAAAAAATTTCAAAAAAATTTTTTTTTTTGGATTTTGAAACATTTTGAAATTTTTGAAACAGTGATTTGATAATTTTTCAAAGACTATTGTTTCGAATTTGAACTTTTTCCAAATGTCCCGCCAACCTCATCCAACTCTGTGCAATTGACCCTTAGATTCGGTGAAATGCACGCGAACATGTTAGCAACACTCCAGATGTTCCTGTACGGAGTGAAGGCGTCGAATCTCGAAAGAGGCTTCGAAATGTTTCCCTGCATCTGACACAGTTTGTCTAGGAACGGCAATTCGAATATTGATTCGTAACTGTCGACTTGGAGAACGACTTGTGAGAGATGATCCACTGAAAAAGAGAATAAGGGTTACTGTATCATTGGTAATGGGCAGCTGGCCTAGGAATCCGTTCAGTTGGGTCTCAAAGCGAAAAAAATGCGCGGTTTTCACCTTTTTAAAAATTTTTTTTGAAGGCAAAGCACGGAATGCGCATTCCGTGCTTTTTTCGCTTCGGGACCTGGCGGCTGAACTGAACGGATTCCTAGACCACCAATAATAGCCCCCTTCCAACTCACTCAAAGGAATCGGAGAGTCATAACAAGCGACTTGATTGATAGCTGATAACAGATTATCAGCCCAACTTCTCTTCGTTCTCTTCGTCACTGGCTGACTCGACGGCTGCTGAACATCATTATCGATTGGTCGAGGATTCGCAAAAGTGATCCGATTGCCGAACATGAGCTTTGATTGCATTCGAGCCCATGCTAACCGGGGACCAGACAGCGATGTGTCTTTTGTGTCGAAGCCCTGGAAATTGAGCAAAATTCAGGAGTATTCTAAAAACAGGAGTTGGCATTCAAAAATTTCAAATTGGCGGACAAAATTATTGAATTTCCACTGTTTTTTTCTTGTTTCCCAAGGTTTTTAAGTTGTAAATTTTTAAAATTCCTACTATTGAATACTATTGAATTAGACGAATTAAATTTACAATTTTTGTTGATTTTTTGGGAATTCCATGAAACCTAAATTTTTTTGGATGTCAAAAATTCAAATTGGCGCGCACGATATTTCGCAGCGAAAACTACAGTAAGATTTGCTTTTTTTCAGGGATTTTCGACTTTTTCGAAAAGTTTCTTGAATTTCTCGTGTTCTAAAACAAAAGTTGATTCGAAAACAATCGTAAACACTGAAAATGAAAAATGCAAATCTTACTGTACTTCTCGCTGCGAGATATCGCGCCCAATTTGAAATTTTTCAAAATTTTGACCGAGAAAAATAAATTTCGGTTTCATAAAAATCCCAAAAAACCAACAGAAATTGTAAATTCAATTCGAATTCAACAGTAGGAATTTTAAAAATCTACAGCTCGAAAACTCTTGAAAAACAAGAAAAAACTGTGGGGTTTCGAAAATTTTCAAATTTTCAAAAAAAAAAATTTAAATTTTTTCTTCAAATTTTTATCTCTCAAAAAGTTCTCAAAAACATTAAAAATTCCCAAAAGTTCTCATTTTAATCTCTCTTTCTTGCTGAAATTCTTTTCTGAAATTCAAATTCCCTCCAAAAACAAAACAAAGAACCCTCCCTTCATCCATTTCCCCCTCCCACCTCCATTCCGTGTTCTGATCTCCATTCCCCAAACTAAAAGTGTAAAAATCAAATCAAATCTCTTTCCAATTATACACACACCTTACAGACTAGAAACATGTGAAAACAAGACAGGGATCAAGTTTTTTATGGCCAAGGTGTGTGTAGTTTGGATGGGATTACGGTATTTCCGGATTTTCGACACTGATGATTTTTCAACGATTTTTTTCATAGTTTCAAAAAATTTTTCATGAGTTTTGTTCAACTGTAAAGTTGATTGTAGGAACTTTATCTATTGGAAAAAATTTATTTCGAAGCTAGGAAAATTGTTTTGACTACGGTATTTCCCAAACTGTCTGCGTCTCTCTTGTCTCCCTTGTCTCTCGCTTATTGGCGTTCCAATTGACCTTTCCGTTATAAACTCATCAAAAAAGTCGATTATTCTATTTATCACAGATCACTTGATCCATCCCAGACACATCTTTTCTTCTTTTCATCGTTTCGCAATCGCGTCAAGAAGTCGGATTATGTCGGAAAGACGACGATTGCGAAACGATTTCAAAGTGAGAGAAGAGACGCAGACGGTTAGAGGAGAAGAAGGTGTTTGGGTGGGGAATACATCATATACCGGTTCGAAGCGAGAAGAAACCGAAACTTTATGTACAAGAATTGTGTGTGTTTGTTCTTGGCGGTGGAAATGAAAACCAAGGGCTTTTTGGGATTATGGAGAGATTTGTAAGCTGACTGGATGGGTTTCGGATTAGTATGGAGGAGATGGTACTGGTTTTTTCAAATGAGAAATGGACAATTAATTGTCTTGGGGAGCTGGAACTATTTGGAATGATGGGTCTCGCCACGAAAATGGTTTCTGGCTGATATACGACTTCTGGACAAGGGTTTGACACTTTTTATGATGAAAATGAGTAAGATGACGTGGATTCAATCATTTCCAGGCAAATTTCCGCAGTTTCCACCGATTTTTAGTGAAAATGAAGTGTTTTTGGTAAAAAACGGCAAAATACTCAAAAATTCATGTTTTTGTACTGAAAATTGGTGGAAACTGCTGAAATTTGGTTGGAAATCGGTACATTTATGTATTTCTAGCAACTTTCACTGATGTTTTGAGAAAAACTGGCTATTATTGGGGAAAAGCGCCAAAAAACCCGAAAAAACAGTCAAAAAAAAGTGTCAAAACCTTGTCCAGAAGCTTTAGAACCAGTTTTCGTTGCGAGACCCATCAGGTGAATCGTTTTTGCAATGTTGTTGAAAATTTGGTAAATTTTCAAAATATTTCCATTTTTTGGCTATTTACAGTTTCAAGATTTTTTCAATAATTTTGCAATTTTTCCATTTTTCAATAAGTCCAGTAAATTAGTTTCAATAAAAAAATCTTTTTTTCCCAAATATTTCCATGTTTTCCTAACACACATCTCCCCCAAATTTCCAAATTTCCGAAAGATTCTCAATGAGATTTATGCGATTTCTCGGCGAATCGACAAACACAACCTTGGAAATTATTTACAACTTTTTGATTGGATTTCCTCGATTTTAGGGCTTTTTCGGGAATTAATATGGGAGAAATAGGAGGGGAAGTTTTGGGACAAGAAAATAGTTCAGAAGGGGAGGATTTTCAGGTTTTTTGGGTGGGAAATTCTGGAAGTTTCAGTGATGGGTCTCGCCACGAAAATGGGGTTTGACTGAAAACTGCTTCTGAACGAGGTTTTGGTAAGTTTATGATGAAAACAAGTAAAATTAAGGGAATTCTATCATTTTCAGCCAAATTCCAGCAGTTTCCACCGATTTTTACTGAAAATGATGTGTTTTTGGTAAAATGCGGCAAAATACCCAGAAATGCATGTTTTTGTACTGAAAATTGGTGGAATCTGCTGGAATTTGGTTGGAAATCATCATTCTTATTATATAAGTTTCTAGTGGCGTGTGTTTGTCTGTCTGTCCGTCCGTCCGCACTTTTTTCATTTCTAGAAAGTGGGGGGTCACGGGACGCCGAAGGCGTTCCGGGGAGACGGCGCAGCCGGCTCCCAGTCAAAACACCTAGACTGGATGCCGGCGAAGCCGGCCGGACAGTCTAGTAATTTAATAAATGTCTTTTTAATCCATTTTCATCAGAAAAAGTGCCAAAACCTTGTCCAGAAGCCGTATTTCAGCCAGAAACCATTTTCGTGGCGAGACCCAACCGTGGGACCGCAATTAAAAATATTATTTTTTTCAAATTACTTTCCAAGCCTTGTAAAGCACAAATTTTCAGTGAAACCTCTCTTTTCTAAATGTTTGTTTTTTTTCCTGCAAAACACTCACAATTTCAGCATTTTGTGACAAATAAATCGGGAAAAAGTACAGTAAGACAGCCGGTACGACAGTAGTGATAATCAGTGGTCCTATGAGAAAAAAGACGGGATGACGATAGAGAGTACGGCTGTAGAGACGGCCGACACGTCCTCCGATCATCGGGTGTGTACTGGAAGCGAATGGAAGTGGCGGAGGAGATGGAGAAGTGAAGGGGACGGCGGACGGAAGGAACGAAAGCGAAAGGATGGGGAAGAGACGCAGACATGGTAAGCCGGCTAATGGCCGCATGGCTAAATCTGCGCGCGGAACGAAACGGACTGTTCGAAATGTGGGAGAGGAGGGACTGGATTCACGGGACGGGACATCGAGATGGATCGGAGTGAGTTGGGGGAACTGGAAAATGCAGATGGATCAGGCCGGGCTGACACTTGCCCCAACTTGTGAAAGTCACACTGTAAAAATATTTTCCCCAAAAAGCCAGCCTGCAAAAAGTTTTTGAGCAAACAGGGTTCGAACCATTCCCTCGGGAACCACGCGGCGACTCGCGCCACTGCGCCACCGACACCACTGTAATTCTCGAGGTGGATGCGGTAGACATGCGCGGTAGTATCGGCGGCCGCCAGCTCATTGGTGCGCAGAGACGGTGTGCAACGCGGCATCTCCTCTTGGAAAAATGATCCGTTTCAGGGCCTAGACTTGATTTTTTAAGGACCTGATGTTATGAAAAGATAGATTAGAGTGTGTACAGGCTGGATTTGAAGTGCGCAGGCTGGAAAATTATTATAACTCGATTCCCATCCAAACGTGAATTCTCTTCTGGAACCGCTCTGTACTAATTTTCAAATCAGTACTAATTTTTAGTACTGAAAAACACTTTCAGCCATCAAATCTGGGTCAAAAGTGAGGAATAAAAATTTATCGGATTTTTGAGATTTTTTCAGAATTTTCCAAGTTTAGGCCCCTACAACCTTCCCTTGTTAGGTTTCCAGCCTTTTGTACCATTTTTCCTGCTTTTTCCGTATTCAATCGATATTCCACGTGTTCTGACAACCCTAATCACTAATCACATTTCCCAACTCTTTTTCTTCATTTCTCACAATCAACTAGTCTCTTCCTGTTTCGTTTCGTGCCTCATTTTCTCAGTGATGGTTGACAAGAACATTCACAGCGAATCGTGGTATCACGGTCTTTTGCCACGTGAGGATATCAAGGTGATAAGAGTGATAAGAGTTATCAGAAGATTGTTTTGTGATTATAGGTGATGTTGCGAAAGAATGGAGATTTTCTGGTGAGAAGTACGGAGCCAAAGGCAGGAGAGCCGAGACAATACGTGTTGTCGGCGATGCAGAACGAAGAGAACGATGATGCGGGGGTACGGTAGCTCTCAGATGGAATGGTACAGTAACCCATTTCCAGGTCAAACACTACGTGCTCCGTCTCAACTCGAACAACCAAATCTTCTTGGAAACGAAAGGATTCGAGACGGTCTCGGCACTAGTCCAATACTATCTGATCTCGAAAGAACCCATCAAAAAGATGACGATTCTGAAGAGTCCCGTGCCGAAACAAGACTGGGAAATCGAACATTCGCAGGTGGAACTCAATAAGAAATTGGGAGAAGGCGCTTTTGGAGAGGTCTGGAAGGGACGGATCACACTCAAGAACGGAAGGGTCGAGGATGTGGCGGTTAAGTCGGTGAGTTGCAGTTTTCGGAAGATTGGAGTTAGAGCGCGCTTGCTAGAATGCTAAAAATGTGGCCCACAGGCTGATTTGAATGGAGCGCATTTGCATTATTTTTAGACTTTCTGGGAGATTTCGCTAGAGCGCGCTTGCTAGATTTCTAAAAGGTTGCTATTACCGTAAAACCTGTATTAGAATGGCACCCAATAGTTTGACTTTGAGCTTTTCTATCTCAAAAACTACGAAAGTTATCAAAAAGTTGTCAACTGCAAAGTTGTAGTTCTAATCTTCGCCTACAACTTTGCAGTTGACAACTTTTTGATAACTCTTCTAGTTTTTGAGATAGAAAAGCTCAAAGACAAACTATTGGGTGCCCTTCTAATAGAGGTTTTACGGTATTTGTGAAATCTGAAATGCGTAGCTGGCCTATGAATCCGTTGGGTCTCGAAGCGAACGCGCATTCCGTGCTGCGCCTCTAAAAAAGTTACGGTTTTCACCGGCACATACACATTTTTTTCAAGGCGCAGCACTTTTGTTCGCTTCGTGACCCGGCGGCCGAACTGAACGGATTTCTAGGCCAGCTAGCCATTCCAGATTCTACGAAGTTTATGAAACAATGCAACTTTTTTGAATAGAGCGCATTTGCATTTGCCTCATTTTCAGGCTTTCTGATAGATTTCGCTAGGGCGCGGTTGCCATGTTTCTGAAAAGTTGCTACAAAAAGCCCATTTGCATACTCTTTTTCCAGGCAAAATTGGAGTCACTGAACAAGGAGCAAATCAAGGAAATCATGCGTGAAGCTCGGCTTATGAGACATTTGGATGTGAGTTATCAGTGGAGCGCACTTGCATTCCAGAGCAATTCTTTGGTTTTCAGCATCCGAATGTTGTGAAATTCTTTGGCGTCGGAGCAGGACAAGAGCCACTTTATGTGATTATGGAGTTGGTGGGTTCAGGGACATTTTTGTACCATTTTTGTAGTATTTGAAATTTCGAATTGGCGCCCACGATATCTCGCAGCGAAAACTACAGTAAGACATGCAATTTTCAGTGTTTTTGGGATATTTTTGAGTAAATTGTTGTTAGAAAATGCGAAAATGCAAATCTTACTGTAGATTTCGCTGCGAGTGCGCGCCAATTCGCAATTTTGAATGCGACCTCCTCTTTTGAGATTCATCGATAATGAAACGAGGACTTTTAGGCCGATTGTGGAGCTCTGGACTCGTACCTGCAAAAGAACCAAAATCTATCTCCGCAAAAGAAATTGGAGATGATCTACCAGGCGGCGTGCGGGATCAGTTATATGCACGAGAAGAAGCTACTCCACCGGGACATTGCCGCAAGAAACTGTCTTTATGGCAACGGACAAGTGAAGATCGCCGACTTTGGATTGTCCCGAGAAGGCACCTTCTATCAGATGGAAATGACCAAGAAAGTCCCGATTCGTTGGTTGGCTCCGGAGACTCTGAGATCTGGGGTCTACACCCCGAAGACTGATGTCTTTGCTTTTGGTACCCAAAACAATCGCTTCGAGACCCAAACTTCTCCTATTTTCCAGGAATAATGGCTTGGGAGATCACTGAAAACGGGAAGGAGCCGTACCCGGACATGCGTGTCGCAGAAGTCGTCGGACAGGTCCGCAACGGATATCGCATGCGTTTCGATCCGATTTTTGTCGACATGCGCTTTGCGGATTACGTGGTGGTGAGGGAATTCAGAAAAAATTAAAAGAAAAGGAATTAATCGATATTATCGTTACATCTCTGGAGTTTGCATTCGAAATTTCAAATTGGCCCGCACGATATCTCACAGCGAAAACTACAGTACGATTTTCAGCGATTTTTGGCTGTTTTGAAGTTTTCCCAACAGTTTTCGTGAGATTTTCTGTTGGGAATCATGAAAATCCAATAAAATACTCGGAAACAGTCAAAAATCTTACTGTAGTTTTCGCTTCGAGATATCATGCTTTGGGAACTCTCTGAGACTTGAAATTTTAAGAAAATTCTTCTTTTTTTTTTTTGAAAATTTGAGAAATTTCACTGTTTTTTCTTGTTTTTTCAACAAAACTCCGATCACTGAGTATGAATTGAATTCACAATATTTGGTGATTTTTTGAAAATTTTATGAAACATGAGGGTTTTTGAATGTCAAAATTTCAAATTGGCGCGCTCGATATCTCGCAGCGAAAATTACAGTAAGAATTGCATTTTTTTTTTCAGCCAAAAATTGGTTCGAAAACGGCCCAAAAACACTGAAAAATGGACGTCTTACTGTAGTTTTCGCTGCGAGATATCGTTCGCGCCAACTTGAAATTTTGAATGCGTGATGAAGTTTTTAAAAACGAATTTTCAGAAAACCACTTCAATTTTCCGAAACTCTATTTCACTTCAATCAATAACCCTAATTTTCCCAAATTAGCTTCACTTTTTTGCAGAAAGTGTGTTGGTCGGAGTCTCCGGACGAGCGTGTCTACATGCCCGAAATCATCCGTTTCATGCAGCAAACGTTCCAATTCAAACCAGTCATTCTTGCTTGTCCGGCCACCGGTGGACCACCGGAACTCGAGGCAAAATCGGTGAATCCGGCGACGAAGGAGAACCGTTCCAAGGTCCGAAAGGACAAGAAGAATAAGAACAAAGGTGATAAGAAGGAGAAGGTGGTTATCAGTGATAGGGAATACCAGATTTCTAAACTCTCTTTAGATCTTCTTAAATATTAGGTTTTCTTTAAGGTTTTCAGAATACTGATAAAACTGATGATAATCGTTATCAATGATATGTTTTCAGGTTCCGCCGGCGGCTCCGCCCAAACCTGAGGAAATGGGATGAGCCAACTGGACCAACCAGTCACACAATGCGCGAAAAGTCACAAAATTTGAAATCTCTGTCATGTCTAGTAGCAATTAAAAGGAAGATGTTTTATAAAAATAAATGGGTTGTATTTTCGTTTATTGATCCTCTTCCTCTTCTTGGCCTTGGCATTCTCTTGTTCTTCTCGTGGAGGAGTATGTTCGGTCAGAATGGGTTCGATATCTTCGAAAGCACCCGTTCTCCGGCAGGTCTTCTGATCTTGATGTCGATCCTGTGGCCTTGAATCTTTGTAAAGATCGTTTTCGGACTTTGTTTCACGAAGTGGGAGTTGGCGCGTCCGATGAGGAAACTGCGAGAAATGAACGTTTTGAGAATTCTCCGGAAAGCACCCCACCCTTAACTGTTCAATACTCGCCAGACTTCTTCACGTTCCGGAAGCTTTCTTTCGGTTTCAAAGTCGGCAGTTAAAAGTGTGATCTGAAAAATTTAGATGAAATTCACGACATCATCGTTCTCGGTTGCCGTCGTCTATCAGAACTCACTCTTTGACTGACAGAGGCACTGAGGTGCACCCTGCAAGCCGCCGAGGCCAAGCCTCAAACATCTGAGGGATCCGTGG
>LR539372.1:261757-272114 GCA_900536315.3 Caenorhabditis becei
TGCACCCTGTAAGCCGCCGAAGCCAAGCCTCAAACGTATGAGGGATCCGTGGATGTACTCAGTACTCTATGACTTACAGAGGCACTGAGGTGCACCCTGCAAGCCGCCGAGGCCAAGCCTCAAACATCTGAGGGATCCGTGGAGACAATAGAAAATAAAAACAACAGTAAAAGAGAGGGTATTGTCTGGAAGCTTCGTCTGAAATCGTCGATTCCCTCGTGGATGATTCCTTTATTGTAGTCGGCTGTAGACACTTGTCGAGATCAGTGTTGATGATGGTGCTGGTCTCTTCCAAATACCAATCTACAAATTGTTCAAAACAACTTCTCTTCCAAATCCCTTGATTCCCAACTCACCCATCGTTCCACATCTTCTCGATGAGCTCTGGCTTCGGGTGCTGCTCTTCACAATCCTCAATTGTCCATAGTAGTAAGAACGTGTTCCCTTCTTTTGCTTTTTCAATGCCTCCAACCCCTCCCGGTCTCTTGCAGAAACTTGTATGATTCGTATCTTGCTCCCTGCTCGGCAACGTCCTCTCTCACTGCTTCCTCGGTCATTTCTGAACTGTCAACCATGTTTATCCGCTTGTTCCTGTGAATCACTCGCCTCTTCATGTTCTTCCGATCCTTTCCTGATCCGTCTTCCTCATCCATTGCTCCTCCACATGATCATTCCGTTTTCCTTGCGCTGCTTACCACATCGTAGTAGAGATCTGCAAGTTTTTGAAAGCAGTATCCGTCTTTTTTCTCAGTCCATCGTACCCATGAATCCTTCTGCCACGATAAATCGGCGAACTGTGGTTTCGGTAGCTGACTGAACCGCCTAATCCTGGATCTCTGCTGAAATCTCGTTGCCAACCTGGAAATCATTGAGTCGGGACCGACAGTCTCTCTCTGTCTCTTCTAGTTTTCTTCATCATCATCGCTCGCTGCTCCAAAAGATCTTCTTATTCTTTTCCATATCTTCTCTTATTGTCCATCTTGAATACAAGTCTGCGAGTTGTTCACGCAAGTACTAGTATATAGCGCTCAAAAGTTTTTATACCATCAGACTTTTGATCATAACTCGGCTCAAAATGATCCGTTTGAGCTCAGCTTTGGACATTTTGTACCTGAGTGGACTAGACACACGTAAAACATTTTTTGTGTTGATTCATCAGAATTCAGATGAGGAACGTCATCTGAAATTTTGAAAACTGAAAAATTAAAAAAAAATCAAATTTTTTCAGAATTTTTTCAGAATTTTTTCAAAAGGTTTAGATAATGCCAAAACGTACTCTAGTGTTCATAGAAACACCCCAACAATTTTTGTGACAAAATATAAAGTTTGAAATTTTTTATGATTTTTTGAATTTTTCGATTTTTTAGTGCTAATTTGGCCAGAGGACCCGAAATTGTCAAAAAGTGAAACTTTTTTCTTGGAATTTCGACACAAGTGACTTGAAAATCAAAACACATTATGAAGATGTGTACTCTCAACACTTTTCAGCTCAATCGGACGCTTCCTTGGTCCGTTACGGGCACCGAGACATTTCAGGCCCATTTCACAAGGGAAGTCCGAAACTTACCTAGCCTATTTGCAGTTTTTATTACATGAATCGATAGATCTCGACGTGCTGAGAAACATTGCAGTTGGAAATTTTTGCAAAATGAGGCTCCTAAGGCCGCTACGGGAGCCGGAAAGGGCCTGAAAGCCCTATTTTACCCCCTTTTAGGCCTATTTTGAGGGGGTTCCTGATACTTTTCTGAGGTTCTAACAACGTGAAAATACTAAACACATCAAATACTAACTATTTGAGTCATTTTGGGTCAAGTTCTGAGAAAAAAAAATTTTTTGAAAAATTTTTTGAACCTGCACCTACACCTTTGAACCTGCACCTACACCTTTGAACCTGCACCTACACCTTTGAACCTGCACCTACACCTACCTAAAAAAAATTTTCAAAAAAAAATTTTTTTCTCAGAACTTGACCCAAAATGACTCAAATAGTTAGTATTTGATGTGTTTAGTATTTTCACGTTGTTAGAACCTCAGAAAAGTATCAGGAACCCCCTCAAAATAGGCCTAAAAGGGGGTAAAATAGGGCTTTCAGGCCCTTTCCGGCTCCCGTAGCGGCCTTAGGAGCCTCATTTTGCTTTCCAACTGCAATGTTTCTCAGCACGTCGAGATCTATCGATTCATGTAATAAAAACTGCAAATAGGATAGGTAAATTTCGGACTTCCCTTGTCAGTCAAAAAATCATAAAAAATTTCAAACTTTATATTTCGTCACAAAAATGTTTGGGGTGTTTCTATGAACACTAGAGTACATTTTGGCATTATCTAAACCTTTTGAAAAAATTCAGAAAAAATTTGAACTTTTTCATTTTTCAGTTTTCAAAATTTCAGATGACGTTCCTCATCTGAATTCTGATGAATCAACACAAAAAATGTTTCACGTGTGTCTAGTCCACTCAGGTACAAAATGTCCGAAGCTGAGCTCAAACGGATCATTTTGAGCCGAGTTATGATCAAAAGTCTGATGGTATAAAAACTTTTGAGAGCTACTGTATGTTCCGAATCCACGCGATTCCCAACTCATCCATCGTTCCACATCTACTCGGTGAGCTGCTGCTTACAGTCCTTGGAGACAGTACAGAAACGGTTGAGGATTTGCTACCTGGTTAGAGTCCGGTGCAGTCTCCTGGCTCCACGGGTTTGAAAATGGATTGAAACAATGCCGAAATGAAGAAATGACTGAAATGGAGTCAGAAGAGATTCTGATACATGTCACGCTCACGAGAAGTTTTCCAGAAATGAGCATCGAGATTATTTACTGGAAAGTTGTTCAGCTGATAGTTCCAATTTATGGGCAGGCTTTTCTCGACAGAAACATTAAATCCGCCTGAAAAAAGATTTTTTTGATTTATACGAGACGATCCCTTTCAATGGCTCCAAGAAGAATCGATAGCTTATTCGACGGAGAAGAGGGGCATGGTTATCCGGAGGCGTAGTATGTTGGAGCAGAAGACTGTGTAAGTGTGAAACTGACAAATTTAGGTGAAACAAATCAAGCAAAACCACTCACAAGGGAGGTGCGTGATGTTAGCAAGTTATATTTGGTTGTGAAACTTGGCAGGAGGGATGGACTGGATTGGGGAATTCCTATGAAAATAGGTTTCCCAGGAGCGCTTTTTTCAGAAACTGTTGAGTTTGATAAATGTGATAAAATCCTAAATTCATCTGTTCAAAATACATACACACTTTGTCACATCGGGCAGTCAACTGGGCAAAGGATCTACAGGAATCTACGAACAAAAATGACGTTCTTTCGTGAAAAAAACGAGAGAAATGGCTAATTTCAGGTAGTGAGGAACGAGAAGAAGTGGGGAAACGGGTGTGTTATCCGTCGGCGATTCGGATGATGGTCTTGCCACGGCCGTTCAGCTGGGAAACCTTTTCGTAGGCCTTTTCGACTTGATCGAATGGCATCACACGTTCGACGATCGGCACGATCTGCAAGAAAAATGATAAAGAAAGAAGTGATTAGGTGATTAGATAGAGAAAGGAAGGGATATTTGATCGGGAAAACGGAGAATCACTGGGTCTTTGAGCAGGTTTTTCAGAAAAAAATGGGAGGCGTGCGGTTTCAAATGTATAAAAAACAGAAAAATGAAGTTATTTTTTCTTGCTTTGTTGTTTTCTGGGTTGTTTTTATTCAATTTGATAAAATGTACCTTTCCATCTTCTGCAAATCGTGACAATTGGGCCATCAAATCCGAGTTTGGCATGAAGAATGCGTAGGAGAACCAGCGACCGCGCAAATGACTCTGCAACGAGATTTCGAATGAACATTCAATTTTTGAATTGATTTACCTGAAAAGCCCTCTCAAAATGCTTGATAGCTGTCGTGGCGAGACCCAACGGAACTCCGTTCTTGTCCATTTCTCGCATCAACGGGGACACGATCGACACGTGCACACAGTTGCGCCACACTCCCATTACCTGGGAAAAGCGATTTTTAGGAGGCTTATCACTAATCACTCACATTATCACTCCACTTGGCCAACGGCGAGTCAACTGTATCGAAAACAACTTCGAATGGAGCGTGTTCAATCAGTTCTTGTGTAACTTGATCCGAAGTGTAATCCACTGGAATCGCACCTAGTTTGGAGACCAATTCGAAACTGGAAATGGCAAAAATTTGAAGTTTATTGGAGAGAAAGACTTATTCTAACCTATCCTTCGCACACGTCGCCACAATTTTCTCGCATCCCCACGCCTTCAGAAGCTGAATTGCCATACTTCCGACGCCACCGGCTCCGCCGTGGATTAGGACTCGCTGGGCTGAAGATTTTCCATGAGTTGTGCCTCTTTTCTTCAAAAACTCACCTTTCGCATTTCTCTGATTAACCCTAGCCACTGACAACGCGGAAAACGCCGTCGAAGCCACATAAGGAAGAGCTGCCGCGTCTTCGAAACTCAATTTTTCGGGTTTCTTGGAGCAAAGTGATGATTCTGTGACGACGTATTCGGCGTGAGTGCCCGGTTGGATCACTGGGACTACAGCCATCACCTGGGAAACAAGTACATTTTGGAATTTTTCAATTTTCTCCATTCCCACCTCATCACCTGGTGCCAAATTGTGCACATTTCCTCCAACAGCCTCCACGACCGCCGTACAGTCTCTTCCGGGAATCAGAGGGAATCTGGAGGCCGCCACGTCGCACGACTCCACTTGTTTCCACCGGCCAAGGAATTCTCTGCCGTATCCTTGTGACATGTCCACATCGATTGGATTCACTGAAGCGGCCTAAAAGTTATTGATTTTTTTCATATTTCAATTTGTTTGAGTAAGCCTACTTTCACTTTGAGCAGCACTTGTCCGGGTTTCTTGATCACTGGCACTGGAACTTCTCTCAACTCGATTCCGGCTCCGTTCTCGGACACCCAGGCACGCATTGTGGATGGTTTTGTGGAAAAACATCTTCGCAACACGAATTTCTCTATCATTTTGCTGGAAATTGAGGTTTTCAGCTTGAAAAACGGCTCGGAATTGGAAAAAAAAACAAATAAATACGAAATGTCGTCAACTAAAATGCCGGGTGTGCAAACACCGCGACGTCGGATTGCACAAGTCATCGTTTTCAAATGTCATTTTCCGCAGCTTTCTCTCGAGTTTCAACCCGGTTTTTTCAGAGTTTTCAGAAAAATGCCCGGTAATTTTCAGTTTTTTGAGTTTAAAAATCGATAATCTTAATCTCCACTATAGGTTCCCACTAAAAAACGCAATTTTCGGCTTGAAAACTCCGTTTTATTCGCAAGAATTAAACATTTTGGTAGGCAGTTCACATTTGTAGTTTTCTTCGAGTTTTTCAAAAATTTCACTGTTCGTCATTGATAATAGGTTGTGTTTGCACCCTTTCCTTCCATTGACTGACTGCCACAAAAATTTTCAAGCTTTTTTCCTCAATATTCGTCTTTTGATCTGTATTAATCTATTTTCTATGTAAATTTTCCTATTTCTTTGTACAATTTTCCCAATTTGCAGATAAGAAAATGTCGCAAACCCCGCCACCAGCCGGAGGAAACAAGGCTCCAGAAGCGATGGAAGTCGAGGAGTCGCTCGACGAGGAGATCCTCCGCATGTCGACGGACGACCTCAAGAGTCGCATCCATCTGCTCGACAACGAGATCCGCATCATGAGAAGCGAAGTGCAGAGAATCAACCACTCGGCGACGACTCTCAAGGAGCGCATCAAGGAGAACACTGAGCGTATCAAGGTTTGAACAGTTCGACAAATTGAATAGAAAAATATTATTTTTCAGGTGAACAAAACGCTTCCGTACCTCGTGTCGAACGTCGTCGAACTTCTGGATCTGGAGGACAACCCGGAGGAGGAGGGAGCCAACATCGACCTCGACGCCCAAAAGACCAAGTGCGCCGTCATCAAGACATCCACCCGTGCCACCTATTTCCTGCCAGTCGTCGGACTCGTCGACCCAGATGAGCTGAAGCCCGGAGACTTGGTCGGAGTCAACAAGGACTCGTACCTGATCCTCGAGAAGCTCCCAGCCGAGTACGACTCTCGTGTCAAGGCCATGGAGGTCGACGAGCGACCGACCGAGCAGTATTCCGATATCGGAGGATGCGACAAGCAGATTCAGGAGCTCATCGAAGCCGTCGTGCTGCCAATGACCCACAAGGATCGGTTCGTGAACCTCGGTATCCATCCGCCAAAGGGAGTTCTCATGTACGGACCGCCCGGAACCGGAAAGACCATGATGGCCCGTGCCGTCGCCGCCCAGACCAAGTCCACTTTCCTCAAACTCGCCGGACCCCAACTCGTTCAGATGTTCATCGGAGACGGAGCCAAATTGGTGCGTGACGCGTTCGCCCTCGCCAAGGAAAAGGCCCCGGCCATCATCTTCATCGACGAGTTGGACGCCATCGGCACGAAGCGTTTCGACTCGGAAAAGGCCGGAGATCGTGAAGTGCAGCGTACCATGTTGGAGTTGCTGAATCAGTTGGACGGATTCCAGCCGAACGACGAGATCAAGGTCATCGCCGCCACCAACAGAATCGACGTTCTCGACCCCGCCCTCCTCAGATCCGGACGTCTTGATCGTAAAATCGAACTTCCCCATCCGAATGAGGACGCCAGAGCGAGAATCATGCAGATCCATTCGAGAAAGATGAATGTCAAGTGAGTGATTTTCCCTGTTTTTACTGAATTATATTTTGTTAATTTCAGCAAAGACGTCAACTTCGAGGAGCTCTCCCGCTGTACCGACGACTTCAACGGAGCTCAGTGCAAGGCCGTCTGCGTGGAAGCCGGTATGATCGCCCTCCGTCGCGACGCCACCGAGATCCTTCACGAAGACTTCATGGACGCCATTCTCGAGGTGCAGGCCAAGAAGAAGGCTTCGCTGAACTACTACGCATAGATTTTTGCTCGTTTTATTGGATCCCTTCTTCTTCTTTTCTCACTCGAATCATCCTTTTTGTACTCTATTCTTCCTCCTCCTCCCCCTTCTCATCATCCCTCCTTGATTGTCCGCATTCGATTTGAATTCCCCCCTATGTGTGTGTGCGAATGTTTAATTTATTCTTTTCCGATCACTGTGCATAAATGATCACTACTATGATAAGTGAAAACCCCGAAAATCCCGAAAATCTGCCGATTTTTCAAAAATGATGACAAATCTCGATGCAAACGCGCTCCACCGAACCTTCTAGAACCTTCCATTCCTCAAATTTCCCCTTCACGTGTACTTTTCCCTGACCCACGTGAGAAACCAGGGCTCTGACCTTTGACACGTGGCACTGATAAGGCCGGGGATGCTGATAAGGGAGAGAAGGGAACGATCAGTTCTCCGAATAGTTTATCTTTCTATCCTTGGCACTTTTGGATAGTTCAATCCCATTGCAAGGTTGGTTCTCTTCAGGATGCTTCGGAACATTCATCGGAATCTTCCAGAACAATTCGAAGAATGACGCTTAGCAGTTGTTAACCAATACGAGAAGTTCGCCGAGAATATAGGAAATGACTACAATGATCTGATGGAAGTGAACCATTTCTTATGGTTATCGATTGATTTTTTATAATGAATGATTTCTATTTGAACACTTGTTATGATAAGCACTGATAAGAGAAAGTCCATCCGATTCGTTGCGAGAAGCTCTGAGACTCTGACTAGATATCGACTTTCCCTCGAAACTTTCGAAATCAAGGAATGATTTCTTTATCACTGATAAGATGATTCACTGATAACAAAATATTCATTCAATGCCACTGGCAACTCAAACCACAACAAAATCGTTCAATTCGATATCGCCAAAGGCGGGAATCTGGATCGAGGGCTGCTGGAAGCAACGGTTGATGATGTCCTTGTTAATGAAGTATTCACCGTCGTAGGGCGTCTCGAGGAACATGCAGAATCCTGCGATCTTCTCGACGTTGTTCTCGGTGCTGGTGACCATTTGGATGCGCTGCGGGCCGTACATCCGATACTTGAACGTGCCGGGTCCCTCGAAGTCGGTGCATCTTTGGCCACACGTAAATCCGTTCAAGGCCACTTGAACGATACAGCAATCAGTGGGGATCAGCATTCCAGTCCTCTCCCTGATTATCTTCTTGATGGTCCAGAAGGCGTATCTGGGGAGCTCGAATCGTCTGCCGCGGTACTCGAAGAATTGTCGGTCGAATGGACGGCGGTAGACGGTCACGTTGGCACGGGATTCCTTGCGAATGTTCTGGAAAAACTGTACTGTGATTGGGATCATCGGGGAGAAGTTTGAGTTGCTGAGAGCGCCCACATTGCGGAATGGTCAAAAGACCTGCTCATTTCAGTGATTATCAGGAAAACTATCAAGTTTCAGGAGAAATTACCAATTACAAAGTTGTTCATCATTCAATTTCCTACAATTCTTCAATTGATCATTTCGCTCTATCTGATCTGTATCTCGAGTTTCTTCTAAAAAGATATAAGATTGCACTTCGTTCAGTGCGTCGGCGAATTAGATTTTCGCCTAGTGTTTGAATGTCAAGAAGATTTCTTTTTAGCTCTCAAATAATTTTTTCAGTCAAATAAAAGTATCAAAAACACTTTCTTAATTGAACAAAACTGTTGAAAAGTTGTTTGAAGTGGCGAAAAAAATTTGTGAAAAAAGTGAATACCTGGGAGCGGGTCCATTGGGGAACGACTGGCTCCTGAGTGATCGGTCCGACTTTTCTCGCTCTCTTGTACTCGTAAACGCAGAGAATGACAATCTAGAAACAGGAATCATTGGAACTCGGCACGAAATTAACGAAACTCACGAGGACTATCGGTACAATGAGCATCAACAAGAGCATTGCCGCGGCCAGTATTTCGATGGCCAACATTTTATTCACACGCTGGTCCATCTTTTCGATGAACACGTAAGAAGTTTCCAGGTCTTTTTCTGAAATGACAATGGCTATTGCTGGTGAGTCAGACGGGTCTCGGCACGAAAACCAAAAGCCAATTTTCGTGTCGAGACCCAGTGACTCAGCGGAAGGAAGAGAAGAGATCTGAAGACTTCTGTAGAATCCGCGGGGCTTTTATACAGGCTCCCGAGAGACGCAGACAGTTAGAGAACACTGTTTTTCTCTGTGCACTCCTCCAATCACACAGTCTCTCCGTCGTGGCTTCTTCGAGAACAGGTGTGAGTCAGCTGGTTTCGAGATGATAAGTGATAAACAATCGGGGTACTGTAGATGCGCGCACTTCAGAACAGCTGTTGGCGATGAAGTTGTAAAGATTGGTGATTACTTGGTACTGATAAGACTGATAACAACAAATCTGTCAAGTTCACAAACTATTGCTCTTGCCGAATGTTCGCTGCGAGACCCCATGAGCCCATCCCCCTTTCTTATCAGTGTGATAAGTGATAAACCCAAAAAAAAACAACAAGTGATAAGAGTTTCCAACCCATTTATTCAGTGAGAAATGAAGGGTGGAAATCGAAAAAAGAGATCATTGTAGTATTTCCATATTCTCGCGAACGACGCATTATAGTATCACTCCTTATCGTTATCAACGTCTGGCTGAAAGTAATCAGTGAATCCCTGAAGAGCTCCAGAACCTTACCAAACGCATCCTCAAAAAGATCAGGGTCTGATTGTAGAAAGCGAGCAGTGGAGGAATCGAGAACTGATCGTTCCCTTCTCTCCCTTATCAGCATCCCCGGCCTTATCAGTGCTACGTGTCAAGGGTCAGAGCCCTGGTTTCCCACGTGGGTCAGGGAAAAGTACACGTGAAGGGGAAATTTGAGGAATGGAAGGTTCTAGAAGGTTCGGTGGAGCGCGTTTGCATTGCGATTTGTCATCATTTTTGAAAAATCGAGATTTTCGGGGTTTTCACTTATCATAGTAGTGATCATTTATGCACAGTGATCGGAAAAGAATAAATTAAACATTCGCACACACACATAGGGGGAATTCAAATCGAATGCGGACAATCAAGGAGGGATGATGAGAAGGTGGAGGAGGAAGAATAGAGTACAAAAAGGATGATTCGAGTGAGAAAAGAAGAAGGGATCCAATAAAACGAGCAAAAATCTAGGCGTAGTAGTTCAGCGAAGCCTTCTTCTTGGCCTGCACCTCGAGAATGGCGTCCATGAAGTCTTCGTGAAGGATCTCGGTGGCGTCGCGACGGAGGGCGATCATACCGGCTTCCACGCAGACGGCCTTGCACTGAGCTCCGTTGAAGTCGTCGGTACAGCGGGAGAGCTCCTCGAAGTTGACGTCTTTGCTGAAATTAACAAAATATAATTCAGTAAAAACAGGGAAAATCACTCACTTGACATTCATCTTTCTCGAATGGATCTGCATGATTCTCGCTCTGGCGTCCT
>LR539372.1:272153-329673 GCA_900536315.3 Caenorhabditis becei
CCTTGCACTGAGCTCCGTTGAAGTCGTCGGTACAGCGGGAGAGCTCCTCGAAGTTGACGTCTTTACTGAAATTTACAGAATATAATTCAGTAAAAACAGGAAAAATCACTCACTTGACATTCATCTTTCTCGAATGGATCTGCATGATTCTCGCTCTGGCGTCCTCATTCGGATGGGGAAGTTCGATTTTACGATCAAGACGTCCGGATCTGAGGAGGGCGGGGTCGAGAACGTCGATTCTGTTGGTGGCGGCGATGACCTTGATCTCGTCGTTCGGCTGGAATCCGTCCAACTGATTCAGCAACTCCAACATGGTACGCTGCACTTCACGATCTCCGGCCTTTTCCGAGTCGAAACGCTTCGTGCCGATGGCGTCCAACTCGTCGATGAAGATGATGGCCGGGGCCTTTTCCTTGGCGAGGGCGAATGCGTCACGGACCAATTTGGCTCCGTCTCCGATGAACATCTGAACGAGTTGGGGTCCGGCGAGTTTGAGGAAAGTGGACTTGGTTTGCGCGGCGACGGCACGGGCCATCATGGTCTTTCCGGTTCCGAAAAACCATCAGGACCGCTGGTACAATGATTTGGGTTTTCGTAGCAGGACCCAACGGAAAATCGAAGAGGAGACTGATAACTTATCAGTGATAAGAATGGAAAAAAGTGTTGGGAATTCAAAACGTTTATTGGGACAATAAAATCAATCAATAATGGGTTTCTTTCTCTCCATTTTCACTGAACTTTTCCATTGATTAACATGACAAAGAGTTGATGTCCGAGGTGGTCTGGAAAACAAGTTGTAAAGCTGAAAATCCGAGGAAAACGAACCTTATCAGTAGATCAAAGGATCATTGATAAGCGGATGGATGAGAAAATCGAGAACTGATTGAGACTTGATTTGTGATTGTTCAGCTTATCAGTGCCACGTGGTTGCCCTAGAAACAAAAGACATGTTTTTTGTTTGTTTTGATGACAAATGCAGAGGTCATGCTGATAAGGAGCCACGTGGCACCAAAAATCGGGAAAATTTCCAGAACTTTCCCTCCACGTGGAGCTCACGTGAGAAACCAGGGCGACCCCGCCCCTGATGATGACAAATCAGAACTGATAGGGCCGCCCAAATCAGTTCCGATCAGTTCCCGCTTTTTGGTCTTCTACGAGTTAAAAATCGGCGCAAAAGAACTGTAAGTTTGGAAAAATGTTGAATTCCAAATCGGAATTATCGATTTTCAGTTGTTCAAATGGAACGTGCGCAACACTGACAACGTCTTAAATGGACTCAGACGAGAATGTAGAGAAATCAAAATATATGCAATAAGGAGTGATTTCGATTTTCCCAAAGGTCGAGAAGGATGGAGAAGGCTCTTTTTTATTGATTGAAAGTGAATAAATAATTGATTGATATTGATTTTTCTCTTTCTTTTTGTTTTCGGCTTCTTCTTCTCG
Organism: Caenorhabditis becei; assembly: GCA_900536315.3. Lineage (NCBI taxonomy): Eukaryota > Metazoa > Nematoda > Chromadorea > Rhabditida > Rhabditidae > Caenorhabditis > Caenorhabditis becei. The sequence continues at coordinate 273,597 of LR539372.1, forward strand.
GGTCTTCTCGGCGGGTTTTCATCAGTCTCCGTTTTGTAGTCCTCTCGGAAAAGACACGCGCCTTGAATCGATCGATATTGATTCAATATTTTGGCGCGACCTCTTCTACGTGAAAAAAATCCGGCATTGAAATAGGAAACAGCAGCGAAAATTCGGGCTTGAAAGTGAAAAGTCCCGCCTAGAATGTGGATAGTTTGGCCCTAGGCATTGCTAAGCCTAAAGAAAATTCGGGCTTGAAAGTGAATAGTCCGGCCTAGAATGTGGATAATTTGGCCCTAGGCGTTGCTAAGCCTAAAGAAAATTCGGGCTTGAAAGTGAATAGTCTGGCCTAGAATGTGGATAATTTGGCCCTAGGCGTTGCTAAGCCTAAAGAAAATTCGGGCTTGAATGTGAATAGTCCGGCCTAGAATGTGGATAGTTTCTGCTTGCAAGTAAAATAATCAGGCTCACGTTTCATTTTCATTGCCCTTACAAGTTAGCCCACCATAATCACGCGGATCGCTCCCTGATTTTAAAAAAACCCTTTGAAAACGTGAACTACATAAAAACCCTTTTGTCCAAGGTCGTAGGAATACTAAATCTCCGTGGCGGTCGCGTCGCGGTTGCCACGTGTAACCGGATCACTGGGGCGTACTGATATGGTGATAAGGCAGAGAGAAATCAGTACTCGAATGTTTCTCTCTGCGGCTTAGAGTAAAACAACGAATTCTTCATCTCGTGAGTTTCCCTATCGATTATCGATTGATTTCCCTGATTTTCAGATCAAAAACAACGAATGAGCATGCGAAGTAAAAGAAGTTGAAAAGGAAACAAAGAATTATAAGAACGAGAAGAATATGTCCAAAGTTACTCTTTTTATGTGTCACTTAGCTTTCAATCAATAAATGTTTTGCTATTGGAAAATGTGTGAAAAGACAAAACAGTTGTCACGGGGTTTTTTTCCGACCCTGTTTGAATTTCCCGCCAAAAATTTTTTACCTAAAATACTTTTTTTAACGGCTGTTTCGGAAGGCCTAATGGATTTCGAAGAAAAAAATATGTTCCGAAGGTCCTATTAAAACATTATTCTGGACTTCGGTACTTTTTAGTCCGGTACATCTCGCGCAATTCGACCCGCATTGTCGTTCGCAATGGAGCGCGAATGCTAAAAATGTCGGGAAAAACACCCCGTGAGTTGTAGAATGTACCGTCGCAGCATACAGCAGGAGTAAGCGCTCTACTGGACGAGCGAAAAAGAGTGTGAGAAAACGCGAGACGGCAGACAAATCAGAGAAAACTCTCCCGTTCTCGCATACTCTTATGGCGCCTGTGCAGTAGGGCGCATACTCCTGCCGTATGCCGCGACGGTAGAATTCATATTTCCTGGGTTTCTGGGTGGAATGGGAAAACAGTGATTGGGAATATCACTCGTTATCAGCTCTTTATAAGACAGAAACTTAGAATACCGTAATACCTCTATTAGAAGGGCACCCAATAGTTTGACTTTGAGCTTCACTATCTCAAAAACTACGAGAGTTATCAAAAAGTTGTCAACTGCAAAGTTGTAGTTCTAATCTTCGTCTTCAACTTTGCAGTTGACAACTTTTTGATAACTTTCGTAGTTTTTGAGATAGAAAAGCTCAAAGACAAACTATTGGGTGCCCTTCTAGTAGAGGTTTTACGGTACCTGGAAAATGAATCCGCCACTGCAAAAGTGACGAACTCATTGGCTAGTTCAATTTCCTTCTTCCAAATTCAGATGACACTTACAAGTAGTGATAGTGACTGATAACAGTTGATGTCTTCTGTCCATCTCCACTTTTCTACCGTTTTCCCTTTCCCATCTGTTTGTTCTGTACCTATTCGCTTTCATGTCCTCAACTTCTTCCGCTGAGCTCTGCAACCCAGCCAAGGCCCTCTAAATGGCTGATCTTGTGCTTGTCCGAAACTCGAAGTGGATACCGGAACCGAACAGCTGCTCGACAAGTAAAAAGACGACTGGACGTGTCGGCAGCCACTCCAGATGCTCCGCGAGAAGTTTGACTCTTTGAGAAGACGTGAAGCGAGTGAAAAACGAGAAAAAAAACGAGTGGATTACTCGAGTGAGCTTTGAGCACAGGGTCATTATCGAGAAACAGAATACGTTCGATGAGTCAGAAGAACACGAACAAGCTGTTCAGCACGGCTGTCCGGCAAGATTCGAGCGAGAAGACCAAGGTGAAACGAGTGTATCACTCCAAGTTCAAGATCTTCAGACGAGCCAAGAAGGGGTCCAAAATGCACACAAAGCCCGTAAAGAACAGATCTGACCACCCGAAACTCCGCTCCTGCTCCTGGTCTTCTGAATCCCCCGAGAGCTCTTCGTCCAAAACATTCACGCGAACCCCTTACGTGAGATGACCGTTAGGTTGTTTTTGTCATCATGCTGATAATGTTATCAGAGGATAAGAAAAATCATTACTTCGGTACATTGAAATAGTCAACGACATCGTCAAAGACATCTTCAAAGACATCGCTATGGCTGGTCAGTGGATTTTCTTGGAAGTCTGGCAAAACCCACGGGATAACCAAATTCCGAAAATTGAATTCTGATGTTTTTGATGATGATTTCAAACTTTGCCCAAACTTTACTCAATAGGTCTGAACTTCTAAAAATCGGAATATTCTGTAAATCTAAGCTCATTCGAAAGCTAAACCTTTTGAAAAATCAAAATTTCGACGTTTTGTCTAAAATTCTAAAAAAAAAAGGTTTTCTGGTAATGAACGAGATTGACTGATAAACTGATAAGAATCCTTATCAGTTCGGTGGAGCGCGATTGCAATGTTAGGAAAAAAGAGAATGAAAAGGAAAATCCCCTCCTCCACGTTGCGCTTGTTGTCAGGGTGCTCCGCCATCCAGAAAGTTCAGAAATTTGATTTGATAAAAGTGAAGAAATCTGAAATGTTGGAGAGAATGAAGTTTATATGAACAAATTCAAAAAATCGATAAGTAGAGAGAGACTGAACCTATGAGAATCTGAGTCAATCGTTCAAAATATTTCAGCTACTTCCCACGGACTTTCGGAATTATCCGATCAACTGTGTGCATCGTCGAACGGTTTATACGGGATTGCGCTCTCAGAGAAAATCGCTGAGGGCAGTCTCGAGGAGGATGATTTCATCACCAATTTGCTCGAATTGCCATCAAAAGTGGCTTTGAAAAAGTTGACGGAGATGAGAGTTGATGAACTGCCGGAGAAATTGAAGAAAGTAAAGGAGGCTGCCCAGAACAATTGTGGAGAGAAGGGGGACAAATTTGCCGATCAAAAAGCTATTATGGGGGGACCTGATGCTATTTCGAAACGTGACAAGACACTTCATGAGAAAGTCAACGTGATTCTGAGTGATGGAAGCGAAGTGAAAAAGGCCCAGGCGCTGAGGGATGATGTGAAAGTCGTCCAGGGAATTTCAGTAAGAATCGAAGACGTTTCCGAGGAACTCAAAAAAATTGAGAAGAACAACGACGTCAAGGCGATTCCTAATTTAATAATGGCTTTGACTAAGATTCCAGAATCTAAGCAATCCTTCGAAAACGTTTTGTCGAGTGATGTGAAACAAGACAAAATTATTGCCGAAGTTTCCACAGTCCTTGAGACAAAACCCCTCTCCGATTCAACTTCCGAACTCAATTCCAAAATTAAAGCAATGTGTGACGAGCTCGAGGCGAATTCAAAGAAGGGGGACACACTCGCTGATGAATTCGCGAAAAATTTGATCAACGAGATAGTCGCCCAGTTGGAGGTTGTCAAGCAATCCATTGTTACAACAAAACAAGACGGTGGGACGATGGCTCAAGGATTCTGCAACGGCTACAAAGACATGGATGGCATTTTGAAGAACACGCAGACTCTGGGTGTTCTTCCCGGGAACATGACTGACGCGGAGATCGCGACGCGGCTAGATTCTCTCGTGAAGCTCAATAACCAATTCGAAGAACTGATAAGCGCTCGGGAGAAAATGAAGTTATCTGATGACGAAGTTCAGAAAATAACTGAGCTACAGAAAGATCTGAATTCGGTGCTTGAGGAAGTCAAAAAATCACAATCTGCATACACGAACCTCTCCAAATGTGCTGAAGGACTGAATATCGATCAAAACTTTGACGAAACCTTTACGCGTCTGGAGAGAGCACGTGATGACTTTAAAGATTTTGATCAAACACTTTTGGAGAGCAAGAATGAATTGAAAGCTGTTGCCTCGTTGTTCACTGATGCCGCTGACCTTCTGGCTCATATCCAGAGCAACGGTAACGCAAATGTGGACGTTATCAAGAAGTGGTCTAAACTGAAGAGTTTCAAAGAGAACCTCAAAAAGTTTAATAATACTGTACAAAACAGCAAGAAATTGAAAGACCTGAAGTATAAGCTCGACCACATTGGTGAGGATACGCTCAGCCAGGAGTTCAAGGACTGGGCTACTGGAACGCAATACGAAGGGTTCGATAAATGTTTGAAAGCTAACGGAGGATTACAACAGGCCAAAGACGCTAAGTTGCCTCAAGCTCTCATGGATATAGCTTCGAACGAAGATGAGTGGGTGAAGAAAACAGTTGAGGATCTGGTGCTTATAGCCAAAATTCACGATGAGGCGAAGAAAAAGAAAAACAAGAAGTCAAAGGGGAAGAAGTCAAAGGGGAAGAAGTCAAAAGGGAAGAAGTCAAAAGGGAAGAAGTCAAAGGGGAAGAAGAAACAGAAAAGAGTCAAACGACAGCCCACGTTCAAGGATCTTAAGGTGGCGGGTCTAGCGTTCGCGAAAGGGGCCAAATCGGTTCGTAATTTGAAACAACTTTACGTCGGCAACTACGCAAACGTGGAGCAGTTTATTTCGACTATCGACGATAAGATTGCACAGATGAAAGATCAGACTGCAAAGGCTGCACTTTTGAAGGTGTGGACTCCCGAACTGAAGAAGAAATTGAAAGAAATCTTGGGTGCTCTGAAGCATGTGACCAAAACAGTCCCGTCGGAACCAGTGAATAACTTTGAGGAGAATGGTGTTGTCTTCACCCAACTTTCGAAAATCAAAATTGATGATATCGTGTTTAAAGAGGTAACCACTCCAATCAAATCACTAAATGACGCGCAAATCGATGCCTATTTTGGCAACTTCGAAGACGTCGTCTTCTATAAATCAGCCGACACTCTAAAGTTTGCTGCAGCTTCCATCCCTAGCATCACCAGTTTCTTGAATGCACCGCCAGCGGTTCTGAAAAAGAAAACAGCTGCACCGGGAAAAGTCTCGAACGACCAGACGCAAGCCGAAACGACGGAGGCTAGTGGACCTAATATAGGACTTATGTAAGTTCCGTTTCCGAACTTCAGATTCAAGGTTAGTTGTTTTCAGAGCCGGTGTTACCGGCGGAATTTTACTCGCTGTTGCTGTGAGTACAGGGGTATACTTCTTGTGGAAAAAGAAGAGTGGATCGAAGGATGAAGGTGATGCTGAAAAAGGCAAGGATGAAGAAAACGGGACCACGAGTGCAACGAACAGTGCCGAAGGAGTTCCGAAGGCAGCACCAGCTAATGCTGGACCAGAAGCAGCTGGAAAGAAGACCGACAAGAAACCAATGTCAAAAAATGAGTGCAAACAGGAGCTAGAAGAGCGGTTGAAAGAGCAAGAGAAGAAGAATACGGAGGAGTATCTGATGAAGAAGATCAAGGTGATAGGTGAGCAAAGTGGGGCAGCAGATTGGTAGAAAACTAAACTTATGCCATGATAATCTGATGTTTTGAATGAAACCCCATCAAATTTCAGACGGAGTAGCCATCTACATCGATAATGACGACAAGTCACAAGCTGTCTTGCTGGGAGACTCGATGAAGTCGGCATCGAAGAAGGCGAAAAAGAGAAGAGATAAGAAGGAAAAGAAAAAGGAGAAGAAAAATAAGAACAAATCGGGAAAGACGACTACGGTGGATACGAAGGCGGCGGAAGACGAGAGGCTCAGAAAACTCTGTGTGGAGACCATCCGTAAGATACATGTGAGTTTGGAGCTCTAGACTGACAGTTTTCAGTACGTTTTTAGGCTGACGTTATTGAAATTGTCGGTTCTGATAAGAATGTTAGATGCGCGACATTGATAGAAGGCGGAATCGACAAAGCAGAGGTATGATTCGCTTGCTGCTCTGTTAGAGAACAAAGAGTTTCAGATTAAAGCGAATGCTGCTACTTATGTAGATCGTCCACCTACGAAAGCAGAAACGGACAACCACGAGTTCAGTTTCAAAAAAATGGCACACTATAACGTTGGCGCTGGTTACAACCAGTGGGTGAGTAAGCTGTTCCTAAAATTTTGCACAAAAGCAAAAGCTCGTCACAGACCCGAAAGTTGTATTCATGCTATGAGCACGGAAGCTGTGTTATAACTTTTGTTTCAGAGAAAAACGGATGAGGAGCCGACTTTGGTTGCGGAGGAAACTGCGGTAGACAGGACGATTGAGAGATCTGCGAAAGCATTCACAGTCAGTACAAGAACCGCTGAAGAGCGTTCCCAAGTGAGTTTTCTTCGAATCGCATCCCCCGATGTTTTTTTGTTGCAGGATCGCCCGGTTGCCGGAAAAGAAAGTGAGGATGATTGCCAAGAGGCCGCCAACGAGGCTACATCGTCGACATCTCGAGAAGTACTATTGGGAGGGGCGGTTTCGAAGGACACAAACATTTACTTGACGATCCAGACGAAGGGGAAGGACAAGGGATTTTTGGAGAGATGCAAACGGCTGCTAACAACGGCATGTGAACACGCTTTTCCAGTGACCAACTGACTATTTTCCAGAGAGCCAGATTTACAAAGACTCGACGGATGTCGCAAATCAGCCCCGCGCATAACCCGCAATACATTCAGAGAGGAACATCAGTGAGTTCTTGTGCCCGAATATCCAGACTTTCTCTCTGTACGTCTATTACAGTCCATGAATCTGCTATCTCGGGTTAATGATGACGAATTCATGGCCAAAGTCAACCGAAAGCTCCCTGGATTTGGTGATATCCTAAAAGACGTGGTAAAAATGGAAGAGGATTGGAAAAACGAGGAAAAGGTGAAGGCAATGGAAGAGGGCAGAACGGAGGCGGGTGCTGACGTTGACGACAAGGCAAAGAGAAAACGGTTTGCGAAATACATGCTCAAACTTCCGAAATACGGCAAAGAGCTTGGAGATAAGAAAGGTCCGGAGAAGTGTGTCGACGAGATTGAGAAAAGGCTGGACGATCCCGATTTCCCGTTGTACAAATTGCTCAAGTACATGACGTCGAAAAAGTGCCTGTCCAAAAAGTTTAGAAGTTTGCAGAATCCAAATGGAGAGGAGGTAACTGACACACTTTCTTATGTCTTTTAAAACCAGTTTCAGTTCTATTTGACGGCGCACGTTGTCAGATCTCTCTTCGAACGAGCTGCTCAAGTGTTTGCAAAGGATCCTGATGTTCTCAGACTGAAGATGGAGCCGTTGGTTATCGGAGACGTCCACGGTTCCTTCGTGCCTCTGGCAACAATTCTTCACGAACTTCAATTCATGAAGCGTCCTGTGTGAGTTTCCTGATCCTTTAACTTTTCTGGATCTCTGCTGTGAATGTCTAATCGACCCCGTTCAGGATCTTCCTTGGTGATTACGGGGATCGTGGACCGAGAAGCGTCTGCACCGTTCTCTTCATCTGCCTCCTCAAGGTTTGAGAAGTGAGTACTTGACATTGCCAAAACATTTCTTGCAGTTGGCTTTCCCCCATCTTGTTTACTGCATTCGCGGAAACCACGAGACGAATACGGTCAACGGCCTTTATGGCTTCCGGGTGAGTGTTGGGCATGAGCCACGCTTCATCTCAGGACTGATTTATAGAAACAGTGCCGTGAGCTCTTCGGATATGCGGAAGGAGATGCGGTTTGGGAGGACGCGAACGATCTGTTCGACACTCTTTCGCCTTGCGGAATCCTCAACGACCAAATCTTCTTGGTTCACGGGGGAGTGTCGGAGGAGTTTGAGAAAGGCCCGGAGGTTTTGAAGCACGTCAAAAAAGTTCCGAAGACTGCACTGGAGATAAAGATTAATGAGGACCTGCTTTGGAGTGACTGCGTGGTGGCGATGAACGAGAATAAGTAAGTAAAGATGCAGAAATCACTCTCGCTAGTTGACGTTTCCAGTGATCCATTGTATCCGACATGCTCGAGGACTGATAAAGCCAACGACTTCAATCTGGACGCTCTCAAAAAGATTTTCAAAGCTCAAGGATGGGTGTTTATGATAAGAGGTCACCAGGTACTCTAGAGAATAATCCTTTCGTATCCCATTTTCAACTTTCAGGTCAAGGAGAACGGTTTCGACTTGGTCAGAGGCTACTTCATGACAGTGTTCTCTGCGCCGAACATGCGTGACGACGACCTGACGAACGTAAGCCCGCCGGGAATATGTTGCGACTCGACACAAATTCATTTCAGAACACTGCCGCAGTTATCATTGTCAGGTATTCGAAGAAGATTGAAATCTATCAATTTGACGACAAGGACACGTGGCATACTGGAGGCCGAATGCGCAACGAGAGTATGAAAACAATGACGCCGAAGGACATTGCGGCGCATGAGAAGAAAATCGTAGATCGGAAGGAAATGAAGAGACAGAGTCGAGACAAGGCGGAAAATGAGAAACCGACTGAAAACGGGACGGCGGAGAAACCCAAAGCTCGGAAGGACACTCGGAAGTCGGCTGGGGGAGAGGAAGAGGGGGCGGCTCAAGCTGTGTTATCGGAGGCGAGTGATCAATCGTCCTTCTCGGAGGCAAGTGATTCTTCGTCCGATGTGTCGTATTCGTCCGATTCTTCGTCCGATGTGTCGGGTGGAGAGGAAGACCCATTAGAGAATCAGCCGGAATTGGCAGTATTGAAGAATTTATAAGCTGCTGGGAACTACTCGTCAATCTACGCCTCGCATCTAACTGACGGTACTTGAACTCTTTGTCGTATTATTTGGGATTTTAAAATAAAAGTTTTGGGGATTTATGGTCTTGAATGAGGCAGCGCATGCTTTAGAATGAATATAATTTCAATGAAAACAGCAAGAATTATTCAGAAGTGTAGGGTTTCAGCTTGGATTTTTGTGGATTTAGATGTTACTGTGCTCGGCTGCAACACAGCCAAAGCCCACCAACGTCTTTTCTCCCACGGATTGACCATGTAGTGGATGCCGGAACCGCAGATCTGCTCGACAAGTACAGAGACAACTGAACGTGCCGTCAGCCACTCCAGATGCTCCGCCAGAAGTTCGGCTCCTTGAGAAGACGTGAAACCAAGGAGAAGAGATTCGAAGGGGAGCAAATGATCGGAGAGTTCGATGAGTTCCAGGTGAAAAAAATGAATCACTCCAAATTCAAGATGGTCAAACGAGCCAAGAAGGTGTCCGAAGTGCACATAAAGACTCCGAAGAACAGAGCTGACGAGCTGAAACTCCTCTTCTTCCCTCTTTTTCTATTTCTCCCAGTCTCCAGAATACTAATAACTCTCTGATTACCGTAAAACCTCTATTAGAAGGGCACCCAATAGTTTGTCTTTGAGCTTTTCTATCTCAAAAACTAGAAGAGTTATCAAAAAGTTGTCAACTGCAAAGTTGTAGTTCTAATCTTCGTCTACAACTTTGCAGTTGACAACTTTTTGATAACTCTTTTAGTTTTTGAGATAGAAAAGCTCAAAGTCAAACTATTGGGTGCCCTACTAATAGAGGGTTTACGGTATCATTCTCTTTCCCTCTTTCTTTCAATAATCTTCTGATACTACTCTTGTACCTCTTTTGATTGTAATCACTCTTCCTATTTCGGTATTCGTATTCATCTTGAATCCTGATGGTGCGCTCCTCGTGAGTCATTGTCGGATTTCTCAAAAGTTCACGTAAAGTCTCACGTGAATTGATAAGGGTGGCCCAAGGGGACGTGTCGGTCGTTTTTGTCATCCTACTGATAAACTTCCCCAAAAAATCAATTCTGAGAACTGAAACTAAGAGACACGTCAACAACAACTGTCTTGAATCATGATCCCGGGTGAGTTCATCGCAATTTCCATTGGGTTTTGGGTTTTAGAAGGTGGAAATCAATAAGAGAAACAAAAATTCTATTTTTTTGGAGAAACTAGGCAGCTTTTGCTAAATTTTACAATTTTTTTTGGAATTTTTCGAGAAAAGAGTTATCAGTAATGTTAGACACGTTGAACTGATAAGAATCTAATCAGTTCGCTAGAGCATACTTGCTTTTTCAAAAAACAAGCTAGATAAATTCCTAGAATCCACCAATTTTTGCAGTTTCCAACCGGATCATCCAACTGTTTGCCTTTTGGCACCTGCTGCAATCGTCATTTGTCATTGCACCACCAACGAAGGGTTAGTGATAAGAAATGACTAAAAAGTCAAGAAATATGATTTAAAAACATTAATTTTTCGAGAAAAAAACAAAAAATTATCATGTTCTTCTTGTCGTCGAGTTGTGCTTGTCCCGGTGCTTCTGAAAAATTGAATTGAATATTTTATGAAATCTTGGGAATGTAAAACATGAAACTTTTTAGTTTGATGATAAAGCACTCTTGGACTAGGGGATTTTGAAAAAGGGCATGCTTTAATCAATTAAAGAATGACGGAACGGACTTCATTTGTAGTAAAACTTGATTATGAGAAAAGATAGAACGGGAACCTGATGGGAACCTACAGTAACTACGAAGCACAGTCTCGAAACGGACGATTTTGAACGGGGAACGCAAAATGAGAACTGAATTCACTTTACCAAAAACCATGTGTGTGGATGATTCCTATTATCGTTGCATCTCAAAATCGGAGTGGGTAGATTTACGGAGTTGAGGCCCCCGCAACGAATGGACGTTTTCGCGGCAAATGTACGGTAGTCGCGCGAAAAATAATTTTGTCTTTTTTCACTAATTTTCATCATTTTCATCAGTTTTTCAACTTATTTTCGCACATTTTACACGGAAAATACCCTCTTTGTGCTTTTTTCGACGTAAAAAGTGCGAAAATCGAGTGAAAAACCGATGAAAATGATGAAAATTAGTGGAAAAAGACAAAATTATTTTTCGCGCGACTACCGTACATTTGCCGCGAAAACGTTCATTCGTTGCGGAAGCCTCAACTCCGTAAATCTACCCACTCCGATTTTGAGATGCAACGATAATACTACTCTCGATACCCTAATCCTTTTTTCGGAAGAATTCCACCCATTTTCAAGTGCAAAACATTCTTTGTTTCTATTGTTCGCAAGAATTACAGCAAACTTATGAAAACTTGAGATTAAATTCAACTAAAATGTTAGAATCAGTGAGAAACCAGGAAGTCGGCGACGGCTCACGCCGTCTCCTCTGCCTGGTCTTCCGCCTTCGGCGGTGCGAACCGTCGCCTTCGGCTCCGTTCCCTCACGTTGAAAAGCGCGAAATTCAAAATTGAACGTAGCCGACATTGGCGTTTTTAGAAATGGACATGGGGAAAAGGGCCTAAAATGCATAGTTTGCGTTCCTGACCTATTCACAGAATAAGGATCCCTTATAAAATTCTCGTGCACTGTGAGAGGATAATTCCTGACTTCTCTGCGAAAGAACGACGAAAATGGTCGAGTAGTTGCTGAGAAAAGTCGTGCGACCGACAAACTCACACACACACAGACAGACTTTGTCAATTAGTAATAGTAAGATGTAATCAGTCCAAATGAAATGTAATCCGTCCAAATAATAGGTTTTCGACGGTCAAAGTGAAAAGTTGAATAGTGAGATAGTGGGGTGCATGGTTGGGGGACTGGTACTTGGTGGGCTTTAGAGATGGGGGTTAAGAAACGGTTCTCGTCTTGGTCTGAAAGTTTCGGAGGGGCACAAACATTTTTCAGCGCCAGCCACCCCCTACAGTCTTCCCGAGTTCTCTGCTGACCTCTCGACAGTAGGAAGAGTTGTGAACGGAATGGCGCTGGGAATGGGCATTTCGAACGGGCAAGCCGACGATGACCACATCGTCTCCGAACTGTTAAATCTGGGACCCGGAGTGACTATGAACTCGTTGGTGGATAAAAATGTGATTGGGCTGGAGACCGATCTCGGAAAGATTCCGGAAGCTGTGGAGAAGGCGTGTGGCACCACTGGAGAGTGTGTCAAAAAGACTGTCGTCGATGCGGGGAGCCAGGCTCTCACGAATATTGATTTGATTGCTTTCCAAGAAATCGACAAAATACTGAATTCTGGCGGCATGCTAAACAAGACAGTAAAGCTGAAAAAAGATTACTCAGAACTCAGCGAAAATTTAGGTATGGAGAAGTTGATTAAAAATGTTAAGGCCGTCAAATCGATTCTCAAAAATGATACCCAAATAGTGCAAACCCTTTTTTCCGACCTCGATACGAATACTCGGTATCTGATGGAAACCGAAGCTCATTTTCAAACCGTGTCCGATTCGGCGAAGCAAGTGGATCAGAGCAAGGTTCTCGCTGAGATCGCTAAGCTCCTCGCTCTCCAACCCCATGCAGACACTTCCTCTGACTTTAAATCCAAACTGAAGGCTATGAAGGATGAGCTCAGTGTTGCTGAACAGAAATTCGCATCTCTTCTTGCTGTTTTCTCGAAAGATTCAATAGACAATATGAGCGAACGTATGGATGTTCTGAAGGACGTCGTTGCTCCGAAAGGGTTTGACGGAAAGATGATGACTGGGGGATTCTTCAACGGGTTTGCGGATCTGGATAGTCTTCTGAAGGATGCGGAATCTCCGATCGTCAAGAAGATGTTTCCCGAGGAGCACACTGTTGAGCAGATCAAGAGTGTCTTAGATCCCGTCATCAATTTTACGAAAAGAACCCAATCAGTCAAGACAAAATGGCAGTCAATGAAGTTTCCGGACGGAGTGGTTCAGCATATTGATTCGATTCGGAACGTTCTGCAGACTGCACAGAAAGAGGTCACCAACGGACTGTCTGCATACAAACCACTCTACGGGTGCACGAAAGACATGGAAACGAGCACTGCGTATGATCTGAGCAAGCTGACCATGATGACAACGGAACTCGCTCAGTTAACTGCTGGGATCACCGCTCTATCTGCTATCTTCAAAACCCACAAACCTGTTTATCCACTTTTGAAAGATTTTAAAAAACAGATTGACAGTAAACAAATTGATAAGTTGGAAGGCTGGGGGAAACTCAAAGATTTGGAGAGCAAACTGGATGCGTTTCGAAAAGATTTGAGAAGTGATAAAGGTGGAATGCTAGAAAAAGCGTTGGATAGTGTCGATGACAGTCTGTTTGACGGGAAGTTGAGAACCTGGGTGGATGGATTAGGCGTCTCCAAGTCACTCAACTGTCTGAAGCAAAACCAAGGCCTGACGACGGCGACAGCAGCAGCTCCTATCCAATCACTGGCTTCTCTGACCTCGAAGAACACTGATCTCGTGTCGGTTCAGTCGGCGGCTACTGCTCTGAAGGGTCCACTCGTTGATTGGAAACAGATGCAACCACCAGCAAAGTCGGCGAAGACGAAGAGAGAAGTGAAGAATGGGCCTGACTACAATCAACTGATAAAGGCGACCAAGGAGTTCTCCGACGGAATCGCAGTGATCCGGGCTTCGGCTGCAGCCTTCTCGGCAAGTGATAATATCAATAAGCTTCTAGCCGCGGATGCTGCTATTGCTGTTGAAGTGGGGAAAGTGACTGATAAGAGTCTGCGGGCGGAAATTGATAAGGTGTGGAACAAGGCCTCGAAGGACGTGCTGAAGATGTTGCCAGATGCTGCGAAGAAAGTGGCTCAACTGGTCAAGCAGAAGCCGAACAACTTGACCGACTTTGGAACATTCTTTAAAGAAGCTCAAACAGTGCCAATTGGGGACGTTGATTGTGAAGCTCTGTCACGTGTTTTCGGATCATTCAAGAATCCAGCCGATCTGGGAGGTATTCTGAAGTCTCTGGAGTACGTCAGATTCAGCAAGGCCACCGACAAACTGAAGTTCGCTTCCGGTTCGACTTCCAGCATAACAAATCTGTTGAATTCAATCTGGACGACTGTTCCCAAACAAAAACAAGGAGCAACGGCGACGAGCCCGCTGGTCAGCAACGCTACTGATAAGGAGGAAACAACTCCAATTTGGATTTACGTTGTGTAAGTTTGCAAAATAGCGGATTAGTGAAAATAATTTGTTTTTTTTTAGTATTGCAATAGCAGTTCTCGGTTTCATTGGTGGCCTTGCAGCTGTTTATTTCTTTTGTGTGAGGAAGAAGAATGAGAAAAACAGTGCAGAAGATCTGGAAGGCGGAAACGATAGCAGTTTGAGCAGCGACGGAGAAGATCTGGAGACGGATGGTAAGAAGGGGAAGAAAGGGAAGAAGGGGAAGAACAAGAAAAAGAAGAACAAGAACAAGAAACGCAATAACAAGAACAAGCCGAAAAAGCCGGCCCAAAGTCCGAAGAAGAACGACAGTGTCCCGAGCGACCCGACTCCTCAAGTTCCCAAACAAGCCCCCAAACAAACCGCCCCGACTACGAATCCAGACATCCTGCCACCTGTCGAGGCGAATTTGGATGAGGTTAAATCTGAGGGATCATTGGAACAGGGTGAGTTTGACGTTGAGAAAATGAGTAATCAACACAGGAGATATTTAGGCATGATAGTTGATCCTTCTGCTTCTACTGCAAACAAAGAAAAAGCGCAGAAGAAGAAGGGAAAACGTGGAAAGAAGGGAGAAGATAATGCTGCAGGAGCTGCAAAAGGAAAGTCGATCATGCAGAAGCTGGTTGAAGCTGTGAAAAAACCTTCAAAGGAGACTGACAAGTATACGAAAGAGGCTGTGAGAGATAAGGTTCGATTCGAAACTTTGATGGATTGTAGCGGAATCTCTTGTTTTTCAGAACCAAAGTGAACTGCTGGCAGCATCGAACAACCGCCTCTTCCGTGAAGCTCACTTCCCCGCTTGCTTACCGAAGGACACAGTACCTCCTGGAAAGTATTGATTCTGTGATTAGGCTAGTTTTCAGGATTTTAGCAGACCAAGCGACGCCCCGACACCAGCTTATGAGAACGCACCGGATTTTTCCTTAGGAGCCGGAACTTTGCATTTGTTCCACAAATCTTTTGACGAGGTGAGGTGATAAAAAAGTTGAAAATTCAATACTTCTGATGAGGTTCAGAAGACTTGGCCAATGATCATTTTTATAGCGAAAAAGGAACATCTAGAATTTGTTATAGTAACAGTGATTCTTTTCAGCGCCCTCCGAACGACGAGGAAAAACCCCCTGCAGACACAAATACGGCGTTGGATGCCTCGACGAAGCAACTCACGAAGGAGGCCTCGACAGCTATGCTTCACACTGTTCCCTCAACCGTTTCTGCTGTACGTTTGTTATCCGGAAATTGATTCAGGGAAAAGGGCGAATTTAATTGACCTGATATTTTTAGAAAGCCGCAACACGATCGGAGGGTGGTGGAGAAGTTCAACAGGAGCCTTCTGATTCAGCTCCCGAGGAACCCAACAACTCCAACCCTTCGAAAGATGGCGGAGAAGTTCAACTGGTCCCTGCCGATTCTGCTCCCGAGGAACTGAACGACTCCAATCCTTCGGGAAATGCTGGAGAAGTTCAACTGGTCACTGGCGATTCTGTTCCCGAAGAACCCAGCAACTCCAACCCTTCGGATAATGCTGAAGAAGTCCAACTGGGCCATGCCGGTTCTGCTCCCGAGGAACCCAGCAACTCCAACCCTTCGAAAGATGGCGGAGAAGTTCAACTGGTCCCTGCCGATTCTGCTCCCGAGGAACTGAACGACTCCAATCCTTCGGGAAATGCTGGAGAAGTTCAACTGGTCACTGGCGATTCTGCTCCCGAGGAACTGAACGACTCCAATCCTTCGGGAAATGCTGGAGAAGTTCAACTGGTCACTGGCGATTCTGTTCCCGAAGAACCCAGCAACTCCAACCCTTCGGATAATGCTGAAGAAGTCCAACTGGGCCATGCCGGTTCTGCTCCCGAGGAACCCAGCAACTCCAATCCTTCGGGAGATGCCGGAGAAGTTCAACTGGGCCATGCCGGTTCTGCTCCCGAGGAAACCAGCAACACCGACCTTCCGGGAAATGCTGGAGAAGCTCAGCTGGTACCGATTAATTCTGCTCCTGGCAACAGTGGACATATTAATGGTGCTAAGGAAAAACATCCGAGAAAGAAGAGGAAGCCGAAGAGCGAAAGCTCCAAGGCGAGGAAGCGGAGACAGGTCAAACGCAGAAAAGCGGCCAAGAAGCAGGCAGAGAAGGAAGCGAAGAAAAAGGCAAAAGAGGAGGAAGCCAAGAGAAAGGAAGCGGTGAAGGAAGCAAGGAAGAAGGAGGAAGAAAGATTTAAACAGTTGATGAGAGTGAGTGAAGCAGTGGGTGTTTAGAAAACACAAGCTGGAGTTTCAGAACTATAAGAACCGTGCCAAAACCCATCCAGAATATATATATCAGAAGGATAATGATAGATTGGTGGCGCTGCTGATGAAAGTAGGTTGATGAAGATTATCACTTGATATTCCTCGGGGTTTCAGATGAACGAAAACGTGCCGTGGTCCTTGTTCCACGGGGAAAGTTTCTCCGCTCCTTTCTTATCAAAGCCTCGCTCAACTGCTGGAGTCGATGATGTGGAACTCGGGAACCCAAAGGCGCCGTTCTTGAAGCTCATTACAGCGGCCGATAAACGACCGGAACTCGAAGACAAAAAGCATCCAGGAGTAGTGGCCAAGGACGAGAACGGGAACACTCCGGACATCTACACAGATGGGAAGTACGACCCGATAAAGATTGTCAACCACATGACGACGTACCGTTACGTGAACGAGGTGGTATATCGAAGTGTCGAAAACCCGAACGGTCCAATGGTTTGCTTTTGCTGGTTATCAGTCAACTGATATTGATTTTCAGTATTGGATACCTGTAGACCTACTCTGCCTTATCATTAAAGATGCTTGGTTTGCCATGAAGAAGGAGAGAGCTTGTGTTTATGTCAACGGCAAGCATCGTGTGTACGGAGACCTCCACGGCGAGTTCCTCGATCTCGTTCGTTCTCTGATGACTGACGAGAAGGGTGTCATTTGGGACGACAAGAGGAAACGGTTCCTGGTGCAGAACACGTGCGTTGGCAGTATACAGTATGCTAGATAGTCGTCTCAATTTACAGAATTTTCATGGGCGACTACGTGGATCGCGGGGATCGCAGTCTCGATGTGGTGGTGCTCCTGTGCCTTTTGAAGGCGAGTGAAACGCTTGATGCTCAGTGAGAAAACGAATTTCAGATTATTTACGGGCCATCGATTATTCTCATTCGTGGCAACCATGAGTTCAAGAATATCAACGCTGCTTACGGATTTCTGGTGAGACGACATTGTCAACGTGTTACATTACAAGCTGATCTGTTGCAGAGAGAGTGCCGCGAGGTTTTGGGTCACGAGGATGGCTTCACAGCGTGGGTTGAGATCAACGAGATGTTCTCCGAAATGCCCGTCGCTGTTATCAAAAACAATAACATGTGGATATCTCATGGAGGCGTCTCGAAGCATATGCTCAAAGGCAGAAGCTTCCTCAAAATGGTGAGTTGACAGTGTCGGAAACGGCGCTTTAGCTGAGGATCAAGCACACAAATGATGGTTTTTATAGCTCAAGAAAAATCCGGAAACCAAACAGGAGAGGGAGCTGCACTACGACGTCATTTGGAGTGACCCGCAGTATTCGTACCTTTTGAGAGACGGGTTTGTGGCTTGTTGACTCGGCTGATGATTTTCATCGCAAACATTACAGACACTTACAACCCGAGTTTAAATATAACAAACAAAGGAAGGGACACGCCTACTACTTCAACCCAGAAGCCGTTGATCGAATCCTCAAGGCTAACAATTTTCTGAAAATCATTCGCGGGCATCAGGTTTGACACCGGGATAGAGTAATTCTCACCAAATATGATTTGTAGGTCAAAAAGTACGGTATCAGCTTCTTCCACAACTTCAAAGTCATCACCGTCTTCTCGGCCACGAACCAACCAGGAAAGGAAGGAGAATCGGCCGTTAGTTCGAACTAGTCGGGAAGCTAGACAATGAACATTTCAGAACTGGGGAGCTTACTTGATCATCGACGGATACCGCATCACGTTCCATCAATACCGCAACAAGAACACTGAAGCCGTCGACGCGGCTTACGACCCGGAGCCACTGACCGAACAAATCTGAGTCGTTCCAACCGATACAACCACATGCTCGCCACAATTTCTACTACTAGATTCTCGCAAAAACTTGTCGCTGGGCGACAGAAATGATCCTTTTTTTTATTGATGTGGTAATAAAGAGCTTTGGTTGAATGAGTTGTCTGGTGTAGAGCACACGACACAAATGTGAAGGCTTTCCGCTTTTGGAGATAGTTTCTGCACGGTAGAAAAAAGAAGAAGAACGAATAAGGAAACCAAGACGGGATAAAGAATCTGATTATCATATATTTTTTGGAAAAGAGGAAACGTGTGCTGGAGGGAAAGTTGCAAAAGAAGACAAGCAAGTATTCAAGTAATAACGCTCGGGACCTATTCGCAGGAGTAGAGCAGGTTGCGTGTGCGCATTTACGAGTTACACGGACATTCTGGACAAGAAAACATGCATAAAGACTCACGGATCTCCTTCGTCGCTCCTTCCCTTCTTCTCTTCGTCCCGCCGCTGCTCCGTCGTCGATTCGTCCGTCCGCCGCCTGAAAATGTGAACATTTACATAGAAGATTGTATGTAGACAAGTGGAAACAACCGAAATAATAGGAAAAGTCGGAAAATCGGTTTGGAAATTGGAGAGAAATTGTAAATCGCAACACATCACAGAGAACTGCAACGCAAAATGAGATTTTTTGAAAGAGGAACCACAAACGACGATGTTGGTTGGTTTTTCAAGTTATTTTAATGAATTCTGCAAGGCAAAGCCTTTCTTATACAAGAATTTTCTATGAATTGAAACGTAGAAACCTCCTTCGTTGCTCCTTCCCTTCTCCTCTTCGTCCCGCCGCTGCTCCGTCGTCGATTCGCCTGTCCGCCGCCTGGAAATTTGAAAATTTTGTATTGCTCACAGCTCGTAATTAAATGGAAACAAGAGAAAGAATAGGACATTTTTTGGCAAATTAGAGGAAAATTGAAAATCGCAACAATTCACAGAGAACTGCAACGCAAATTGAGACTTTCGAAACGACCAGCCACAAACGTCGGTTTTGGATGGTTTTTAAAGTTGTTTTTATAAATTTCGTGAGGAAAAGTCTTTTTTAAAAGAGAATTTTAGAAAGTTTATGCAGTTTGGCCATAAAAACGTACAAATTTTTTTAACCTCGTTCGTCGCTCCTTTTCTCCTCTTCTTCGTCCCGCCGCTGCTTTGCCTGTTCGTCGGCTGAAAAATAAGCAAATTTACATGGAAAATAGCTGTTAGAGCAGAGAAAACACACGAGAGAACAAGAAAATAACGGAAATCGGCAAGGAAATTGAAGAAATCAGAAGGAAACAGCAGAAATTCAGAAAACAAATGCAACAAAATGCGGTTTTTCAAACGAGGCGCCGTTGCGCCCGCTCTGGTGTCTCTCCGTTTTGCACACTCTCTCGTCGATCGGCGTCACAGGAAAATTTATCTGGATATTTAATGAAATCTGGAGCGAATAATTCAAAATCAAAGGAAAATCTGAAAAATCACTGAAAAATAAAAAAGAAAAAATACATCCAATTTTCCCTTATTCAAACTAAAAACCCTTTTCCTATTAAAAAAATCTCAATTCAAATATTAATTCACAGACAGAGAAGTCGAATTCTGAAAGAAAAATAAATAAATAACCCAATAAAAATAATCCAAAAATGTGGGAAAAGCCTCTGAAAACCTATAAATTCGTCGATTTCATCCCAAAAAGGATTTTAAAAGTTCACGTGGAAAATGAATTTTCGCGTGACCTCTGTCCACGCCACGTCGGCAAGCCGCCCATCCTCGGCGCAGCCGACATGAATTTTTTTTTGCCACGTCCAGCTAACATTGCCACTTTTAGTGATAAAATTGCACGGACTGATCAATCGACTGATAAAAAGGATGAAAGGTGAGTGTTTCGTTATGGATTACTGTAGATTTCGTCAATTTTGAGTTAAAATCGTGATTTTTGAGTGATTTTCGTAGGAAATTGGAGGTTTTTCTGTGTAATTGGATGAACTCGCATCTGCAGTCACGAATCTTGATGTTTC
Organism: Caenorhabditis becei; assembly: GCA_900536315.3. NCBI lineage: Eukaryota > Metazoa > Nematoda > Chromadorea > Rhabditida > Rhabditidae > Caenorhabditis > Caenorhabditis becei. The sequence goes on from LR539372.1 coordinate 293,805, forward strand.
AAATAGAGATTCGTCTTCTTTTTCAGTTCCGAATTGGATGCTTCCGTGGCTCTTCGCCCTTCTTCAAATGCTGGTCCCCGTCTCTTCAGCGCCTTCGAAAAGTGAGTATTGCCGTTAAATGACCCTCACGAGCTCTGGCTCTTTGTGTTTCTTCTTTCCCTCGTCCCAGATTTTTCATGATCTAATCCTTGATGACTTGACCCGTGGCTGGTCCGCTTCGACCTTGAACATTCCAAGTTTGCCTTGAAAGGAGGATTGATAATTGAGGAATTGAGGGAAAGAAGGAATCCAAATAAGAAACTCGAAAACAAAAAAAGTAAATTTTTACAAAACCAAAAAACAAAACAAAATTAAAAATTAAACAAGTTCCTTGTCGCCGCCGCCCCGATCCTTTTCCTCGTCATCGCATCGCCCTGAAAAAATAACGATTAGAACTTCTTCTGAAAGATCAAGGAAACTTTCGTTTTGTTGAGAAACACATTGAACTAAACGCGCTCTAACTCATTACGAAAACCTATCGCGAGAGTCCTGGACAATGCTAAAGCGCTGTAGACAATAGTGGTAGATGCGAAGAATTGTAGAGGAGAGCCAACATTTTAGCAAACGCGCTCCACTAGACATTTCGTTGACGAGTTCAAGTAGAAGATAGTAAATACAGTAATCGTGCTCATACCATCAAGGGAATTGATATTCAAAACCAGCAAATTTCTAACAAATACAGTGATTGTGATCAAGTGCAGTAGAGCGCAGAAGCAACACACGAACTCTTTGGAAACAAGTTCGCTCTATTGAAAAAGGCGCACAACAGTTTCTGTATTGGTTGATTAGCAGAGTAGTAAGAATCATTTTAGAAAGAGACAGTGCGAAAGAGCTACAGTAGCCCAGAGAGAGAGGAAACATAGATATCTAGTGATTGCCAGAAGCATCAGTATTTCGGAGACAAAAATGAAAGTTTGATAAAGAAGCAAAGATAAATAGGAGATTGAATATTGAAATCTGATACTGAAAGATTCGAACAGAACGGAAAAGAGGAAACAGTTGCATTCTCTCAATTCCCAATTTTTCCAGCCACTCCCTACCAACTGCCTCAACTCTCCGAAGACGGCTCCACCATCGCCAGAGTGCTCAACGGAATCGCTCTTGGACATTCACTCTCCGACGGAACCGCCGATCCAGATCTGATCGTCTCCGAACTGCTCAACCTCGGACGCGGTGAGACTTTGAACTTGTTGGTGGCCAAGAACGTTGATGGGCTGGGGACTGATCTCGGAAAGATCACAGGAGCTGTGGAGAAGGCGTGTGGCACCACTGGAGAGTGTGTCAAAAAGGCGGTTGTTGATGAGGGGGCGGCGGTTCTTCAAGCTCATCAGCACAAGGGACTTGGGATTGCGCTGAAGGAGGGGAGCCAGCTGCTGAAATTGGTGGACCTGAAGGATCTGTATGCAAGGCTGACCCCATCTTACACTCTGCAAGCTATTCTGATTGATCACATAGGTACAATAGATCAAGTGCCAACAAATGATGAGAACGGTGCTAATACATTCGTCAATAATTTTCAATTTGGCATGAATCCCATAGTCAAGACCCAGTCGCTCTTCGATAGTGTCGTTTCAAACGTTTCGGAAATCCAAAAGGACAAGGCTTCAGAAGAGGTCGACGCCCTCCTCGGACTGAAGCCCTTCTCCGACCCTTCCTCTGATCTTCTATCGAAAGTCACTTCGATGAACATGGAACTGGCTACGGTGAAGGGGAAGTCAAATGATCTGTCGGCCGTTCTCTCTCGGGATTCACTTAGCGATTTGGATCAGCGGATTGAGATTCTGCAGAATGTGATCACTCCGAAAGGATTCGACGAGAAGGTGTTCACTGGGGGATTCTTCAACGGTGTTAAGGATCTGGACGGACTGAAGAAGGATTCAGAATCTCCAATTGTGACGACAATCCTTGGGAAAGGTCAGAGTGTCGAGAAGGTCAAGAGTGGATTGGATTCAGTTGTTCAATTCGGCAAGGACATAAAGCAACTGAAGACTAAGTGGGATTCACTTAAGTTCACTGGTGGAATTGTTCAGAAGATGGATTCGGTTCGGGAGGTTCTCAGGATGGCGGAGAAGGATGTCACCGACGGACTGTCAGTCTACCTGCCGTTGCATGAATGCACGAAGGGATTGAAGGCTGCTGGATCTTTCGATTTCACTAAACTGGAGATGTTGAAATCAGATCTGAGTACAGTCATGGATGATGTGACGAGAATCTCGAATGAACTCCAAAAGCATAAGGGTGTTTTTGCGGGGTTGTCGGCCATCAAAACGATCATCGACTCGAAACAAACGGGAACCAAAAAGTTGCAAGAACTCAAAACTTTGTTGAATGCTAACAATCTGAAGAAAAGTCTGCAGGAATACGAAACGTTTCTGACGAATGAAAACGGAAAATGGACGAATCAAGTGCCTGGATCTTTATTTGGTGTTCAAGGTGATTTTCTCAAGAAGGACCTCAAGACCTGGCTGGATGGTTTCGGAATAGTCGTAGCTTACGAGTGTCTTTCGAAAAATGGTGGTTTAGCAAAAGCCAAATCTGCTAAAGCTTTCCAAGCTCTCCCAACTCTGACCTCCCAGAACACTGACTTGGCTTCGGTGCAGTCGGCTTCTAGTCTTCTGAAAGCGCCGATCGACGAGTGGAAGAAGCTGAAGACGTCACTGAGCACTGGCAGAAAGACGAGAGGAATCAAGGATGGGCCGGGTGTCAAGGAGCTGATGAAAGCATCTCAAGAGTTCTCGGGTGGAATCGCAGTTATTCGGGGATCAGCTGCTGCGTTGTCATCAGGAGATAACGTCAAGAAGTTGTTGAACGCCGATTCTACGATTGAAGCAGAGATTATGAAATTGAATGATAAGAAGATGGAGAAGGAGATCAGAAAAGAATGGAATAAGGACTCGAAGGACGCGCTGAAGAGGTTGCCGGATGCTGTGCAGGAGATGAGCAAGCTGGTTCAGAAGAAACCGGAGCAGTTGTCTGATTTCGACGAGTTTTTCAAGAAAGCTCAGAAGGTGACTTTCGGAGATGTTGACTGTTATGTCTTATCAGCAACTCTGGGATCTTTCAAGAATCCAGCCGATCTGGGAGGTATTCTGAAGTCTCTGGAGCACGTCAGATTCAACAAGGCCGCCGACAAGCTGAAGTTCGCTTCCGGATCTATCCAGCCGCTTCAGAAGTACTTGGACTCTGTTCTTGGCGTCGTTCCGAAGAAGCCACAGCTCCAGAAGGCTCCACCGAGCAACCAGACGGCTGATACTAGCAACGGAGACGAGGAGAGCTCAAATCTTGTACTTTACATCGTATTGTGAGTGTTTCGTGATCAGTGATAGTGATAATGCTCCGAATTTTTCAGAGTTATCGTCTTCGTTCTTCTGATCATCATAGCAGTCGTTTGTTACTTCAAGAAAGATTGGATCAAATCGAAAATGCAGAAAAAGAAGGAGGACAAGGACAGCGTGAATGTTGAGGAGGGAGAAGTGAAGGCCTCGAAGACCAGTGGCTCCAAAGACGCTGCGAAATTGAAAAAGGGAACCGGGAAGACGGCAACGACGGAATCAAGAACGGAATCAAAAGTGGATGAAACCAAGACAGCACCAGCACAGCAGTTCAGCAGCAAGGCTTTCAAGGAAGAGTTGGCGAGCAGGAAGGAGAGAAAGGCGATCAGAGAAGCGAAAATCACGGAGAACGTGGTTATCGTCGGTGAGATCGGTGATTGGGACTTGTGATAAGAAATTGTGATTACAGACGGAAATGTCGTGGTTGCTGACGATGAAGAGAAGACGCTGAAATATCCGAAAAAGGAACCGATAAAGCCCAATTTCGTTGCCGTGACAAAACTGACTGCCGCCCAGAAAAAGGAGCACGACGAGATTAAGAATGATATTCGAAAGGATCGGGTGAGTAGAACGGTAGACGAGATGGAACTAGATTGTTCTAACTTTCAGAAGAGAGCCACGCAGCTCGCTGAAATGACCGGCAATAAGTTCAGCCACGTCGAGATGTACGCCGAAGGGATCTCTTTTGATCAGGTATTGATTGGATTATTGACTTCTGAGAAATATATGTCCTGTTCAGTTGACCGAGAATCTCAGCAAAGTCGATCAGAAGCCGGCGACGGAAAAGCAAAAGAATAAGAAGCCTGTTGCTCTGAAGAAGCTACACGTCGTCTTTCAGAAAGATTGTGACATTGTCAAGGTTTGCCACCTCCCCTTTTGGAAAACAAATCGTAGTTTCCACAAGCCGGAAACCGTCAACAATGCCAAGCCGTCTTTGGATTCCAGTGCGGCTGAGAACAGAACACGTACCCAAGTCACGCAAGATTCCGTGGAAGAGACAGCTCCAGAAACTGCCCAACTTCCAGAAATCAAAGCCGTTCCATCTACAGTTTCCACGGTGAGTTATCCTAATCGGGCAGAGCAATCGTGCTCTACTGGACAATGATTTAGTCAAATTTGACTTGGTACGGTAGTCCATTGAAGCGCACTTGCTAACTGATAGAAGTTGACTTGATTTTTGAACTTTCAGCAGCAATCAACTCGATCTTTGGGAGGCGGCGAATCGAGTGATTCTTCTGACGATAGTGACGATTCCGAATATGACGACGAAGCTCCAGATGAGAAGTGCCGATTGATTGATAGTGATGATAAGCTGGCTCGTCAGCCGAAATTCACATATATTCGTCACGAGAACTTCGAGCACGTGAGCGAATTCAGAGATCAGCGTTAATGAAACGAGAACATGTTTCAGAAGTACACACGGCTCATCGCTGGTCAACCTTCCCAGACACTTGATGAGTTCTATGGAAAGACGGTGGTGGACCGAGAGCTGGCGGGAGGGGACGAGAAGAAGTTGAACCACGAGATCAGGAAGAAGGCTCGGAAAGTGTTTTGGCATCGGAAGGCTCTGCGTGACTGCGTGGGACCGTTCAAAGAGGTCTGGGAGGATTTCTTGGCAACCGAAGACTTCCACCCCGAAAAATGGCTGAAGGTGTTCACGTCGGAATTCAGAGGCCACGGACCGTACCGCCACGAGACCCACCGTCCTAATGGGCAACTGGTACCCACATACTTCTTGTCAGGTCTATCATCCACATTTCAGCATCCGATGCCACTCCAAATTGTAAGGATGATTCTCAAAGAGGCACACGATGCGTTCAAGAAGGATCCCGCGTTTCTCCGGCTCAATGGGACTGTTCAAGTATTCGGCGATCTGCACGGTTACTTCCACGACACCGTCAGACAGTGCCACATCGGCGGATTCATGACCAACACCTGGTCAGTCATTCCTTGTTCCGAAGATCCCATCCATCTTCTGATTCTTTCATTCCAGGCTCTTCCTCGGCGACTACGTGGATCGCGGGGCTCAGGGAATCGATGTCGTCCTGTTCTTGTGCCTGTGCAAGGTTCGTTCATCCAGAAAACCTCTAGCTGTGAGATCTCCTGATATTCAGCTCGTCTCTCCGGACACGGTCTTCTTGCTGCGAGGTAATCACGAATTTGAAGAAATGAACAAAGACTACGGATTCCTGGTGAGAGCATACACTCAGAGGTTGAGAAACAAAGAAAATTTACAGGATGAGTGCAAGGGGGCTTTTGGAAATAATAGGGGACTAGTGGTTTTCTGTGATATAAACACCGTTTTCAACCAGCTGTCTGTTTGTGCAACCATCAACGACAAGATATTCTGTGTTCATGGAGGAATTTCGGAAGAGTTGGAGTCGGGTCCGGATGCGTTGGAAATGGTCAGTTGTCGGGATCTTGATTGGCATCATCATCATTAGGGCTCACTTTCATTTCGAGCCACCTTTTATGAACTCCTTTTAGATCAAGAAGGTTCCGAAGACTGACAAGGAGAAGAGACTCCATCAGAATTTGCTCTGGAGCGATCTAGTGTATGGAAAGGGGTAAGCCAAGGGGAAGTGGGAAACATGGGATGATAGCAACTGTTCAGGTCTTATCCCCAGTCGACCCGATCTCCGGAACCGGAAATGCGAAACTTCACAATCGGAGCCTTGCGAAAAGTTCTCAAGGTGCAAGACTGGTCCTATGTCCTGCACGGACACAACGTACGGAATCAGCTCACCGAGCACTAACAAATTCTGCATGTTTCAGGTGAAGCCGGAGGGTTATGAGGAGAACTTCCGAGTCATCCTCACCATCTACTCTGCGCCAAACACCAGATGCAATCCGGATGACTTGTCCAACGTACGTTTTCTCCGAGTTCCGTTCTTGTTCACGGAAACTTCTTCAGAACTGTGGCGCATTCGTGATCGTCGGAACCGACTTCGTCATCAGAATCGTGCAGTTCGAAAATTGGGACACTAGAGTTGAAGGAAGGGTGAATACGGGAGCCGTCACGAAGATCGCTGAACTACCGGAATGATAAGCTTGTTTTGTTTTATATTTTTAGAAAATTGTTGGGTTTTTAATAAATGAGTAGTTGAGAAAATAGATGGCAATATACGAATGGGGGAGAGGGGTTTCTGAATGAGTTTCTAGCGAGGAAGAAGGCGAAAGTTAGAGAAAATGTGGGAGATGAAGCAAGACAATGAAAAAAGGGTGAGAGAGGAAGGAGAGAAGAAATAGAGCAACAAAAGATAAAGATTATAACAAAATAACGCTCGGGACCTATTCGCGGGGGTAAAACAGGCTGCGTGTGCGCATTTACGAGTTACACGGACATATTCTGGACAAGAAAACATGCATAAAGACTCACGGATCTCCTTCGTCGCTTCTTTCCTTCTTCTCTTCGTCCCGCCGCTGCTCCGTCGTCGATTCGCCTGTCCGCCGCCTGAAAATGTGAACATTTTCATTGCATACAACTTGCAAGTAAGTGGAAACAAGGGAAAGAACAGGAAAATTCGTCAAATCGGGCTAGAAAATTAGAGGAACACTGAAAATTGCAGCAATTCACAGGGAACTGCAACGGAAAATGAGATTTTTCGAAAGACGAGCCACAAACGACGATTTTGGATGGTTTTTCAAGTTATTTTACAAATTTCGTGAGGAGAAGCCTTTTTGAGAAGATAATTTTTAAAAGTTCATGCATAAAAAAGTACAAACCTCGTTCGTCGCTCCTTTCCTCCTCTTCTTCGTCCCGCCGCTGCTTTGCCTGTCCGTCGGCTGAAAAATGTTGCGAAATTACATGGAAAATAGCTGTTAGAGCAGAGGAAACACACGAGAGAACAAGAAAATCACGGAAATCGGCGAGGAAATTGGAGAAATCAGAAGGAAACAGCAAACATTGAGCGAGAAATACATCAAATGTTTGATTTCGAAATTTGAATTCACGAACGACGCGCCACTTTGTCCGGTCTGCGTCTCTCCGTTCTGCACACTCTCTCGTCGGTCCTCTTTCGCTAGCGCGGAGACTGTCGTTTGGCGCGATTCGTTTCTTCTACTTCTTCGATGCTCGAAAACAAATCTAAACAATCCGGAAAAAAAAAGGAAAAGATCACAAAATAGAAAACGAAATTCCGATGCTTTTACACTATTTCCCCTGAACAATAATGTGCACCCAGTTATTTAGTATCACCTAAAAACCCGCAAACTTCAAATTAGCACCAAAAAGGGTCATAGCGTAGTGACCCTATAATCAAAACGTGACCTTTGAGCTTTGAATTGAAAACTAGAAGAAATTTTAATCATTAACGCGTCTGTAAGCGGAAAATCCACGTCGGCTTGTGTAAAACTAAAACAATGCACGGTAACTGACTGTTTTGGCTCTGAAACTGACGAAAAAATGAATTCAGGTCGAGAATTATATTTTCTTATCAATTTCGTGATTATGTTATTGATAAATGTTCCTGGAAAAGTTGACTGTAAAAGTGAGAAAACCAAATAAAACTTTGAGTAACCTGGAAATTCAGCTGTCACGAACAACCTTCGCCCGGTCGCCGATCAAATGAGTCAGATGGCGAGAGTTTTCAATGGAATCACTCTGGGACAGTCACTTTTGGACGGAAGTGCTGACATGGACAAGATATTGGAGGAGCTGATGAATGTGGGACCGGTTGTGCGGTTGAGTGAGTTGGAGAACGGGGGATTGGATAAGTTGGATGAGGATCTGGGCAAGATGGAGAAGGCGGTGAAGAAGGCGTGTGGGGCTGTTGAGTGTGTGAATATGACGACGATCAATCAAGTGGTGAACATTTTCGAGGATATCAGTTTAACGGAATTTGACGAATTGGACAAACTGTTGGAAGATAAGGGAATGAAAGATATGACAGATTTATATGTCAAATTAGCTTTAAACAGGAGAATAGACGTTATACCTTTGATTGAAAACTTGAAAAGAATACCCAATGCCTCTTCCGAAATGCTGGCTAAACAGCTTCTTGATGAAATGACTGGCAATGTGACAAATGTTTTGAAACAAATCAATAATTTATATGATACGTTTGAGTTTGTTCAATCGATGGATGCTGTTCGAACTCGCGATACCCTTATCAAAATAGTCTCAGCCACTCGTGAATACACCTCGTTTCGCACTGTTGTTCACTCAAAAATGACTTCGTTCCAAACGGACTTACGGAAGATGAGCACTTTGAGTCAGTCAATGTTTCAAATTTTGAGGAAAGATACTTTCGAGTACTTTGAGTGTTTCAATGTGATGGGAGAACTTCTTCCAAGAGAAGGCCTCCTTTATAAGAAGATGTTCACGAGTGGATTCCCAAAAGGATTGGAAGATATTGAGTTGTTGTCGAAAGATCTGGATTCGGTTTCTGTTCAAAGTGTCATTGGTGGCAGGGCGAACTTAGATGAAACGAAGACTAGAATGGTGCCAGTTATCAATCTCCGATCAAAGGTGACACATGTCCTGGATAGTTGGGCAAATGTGAAGATCCCGAGAAGAATCAGGAAGTCAACCACGGAAATGAAAATGGTACTGAAGAGTGTTACCGAAGACTCTAAGAGTATGTTGGATGTAGTTACGAGTCTGGAACCTTTCTACAATTGTATCAAGAATTTTGACTTCGAAAAAAACTACGAACATGTTTGGCTAGAAAAAGTACAAAAAGCAGCTAACTCTCTGAACGAAACTATTCCAGAATACGTGTCCATGTTCAAACAAAAACTCCCCAATACTCTCAAGGGAAGACTTCTAGCAGCCCAGAACATTCTCAATGATGAGAATAAGTCGGATAAACTTGGATCACTGAAAAACTACACGTCTGTGGAGCTGCTGCTCAAAGAGCTTGAAAGTATAAGAGGAATATCAGACGATATTGGAAAAAGCGGTCTCATGAAAAGTTCCTCAGAAGTTGATGATGAATTTTTAAATATCATATGGTGGAATGGCAGATCTGAAACAAAAACCGTCCTCAAGTGTATCCAGAACATCACCGAAGTGCCGAAAAACATCAGTTTCCCCCAGTCATCGATTCTCAAGCTCAAAGAAAACGAGGACATCGACACGATCCGAGCCTTCTCCCGATCACTCAAACATCCCATTGAAGAGATCAAAAAGTGGAAAGATGCGAATCACACGTTCAAGTCCAAGGACTCAAAGCCGTTCTGGAAGCTGTCGGACCCGTGGAAGACAACTGTTCGATTTGCGAATGCAGCTGAGCAGATCAGCGACCTGGTGAGGATCTACGAGGAACGGGAAGCGGTGAAGCAGCTGGTGATGGCAAGTGATAAGATTGATGAGCAGGCGAGGAATCTGAAAGATAAGGAGCAGAAGGAGGTGGTGAAGAGGAAGTGGGACATGCTGACGAAGGATCTGCTGAGGGTCACTTACAATCAGCTGGAGGAGCTGAATCAGAAGATGCCCAAGATCAGGAACTTTTCGGATTTCCTGACGGCCCTGGATGTCGCCGACACCTTCTTCTACCCCTACACGGATGTCTCGGATCTTCAGGAGACTCTGAAGTTTGTCAAGGAACCCGCTGGAATCCAGGAAGCCATTGCGAAGGTGTCCAAGCTGAATCTCAACTTTATCAGCTACCGCTTCAAGGTGATCTACGCGAAGGAGGCGATTCCCGAGATTCTGGAGTCACTGAATCCGTCGGAACCGACGACGACGACTACGACGAGACAGCCGACGTTCCAGGATGACTATGTGGATGATTCGAATTGGAAGGTGAACTTGGGAATCGGGTGAGTGGTCAGTTAGGGGACCCTAGAGAACACGTGCAACTTTCAGAGTGTTCCTGGCGATTCTTGGACTGGTGTTGTGCTATTTGATGGTGGAGGTGATGAGTGGATTCGCGAAGGGAAGGGAACACGTGGAGTAGAAGAACAGAACGAATTGAACTTGTTTGATCTTATTGATTTGTTGATAATAAATGATATAGTGATGACTCTTATTATCGATTTTCTGAAGTTTAGGCGGTGAATATCATCTGCCCGATTTGCCAAAAGATGCCTGGTCTTGCCTAGCCCGTATCACTGAAGCCATGAACCTCGGAGAGTACCTGACTGATAAGAATGCATTGAAAGTGGAAGGTTGAGTTCTGTTAGGGTTCTGATGAGGAGAATTTCCGAAGAAAGTTGGTGAAGAATCTGAAGAATCCGAAAAAACCTAAGAATCCGATGGTGCCAAAGACACCGAAGACGTCCAAGAGCCACACAAAGACCAAGGTGACATAGAAGCTTCTTTGGGATCCATTATTGATTGATTTTCAGACGGTCAGTTACTCGAAACAAGCACCCAAAGGCCCATGATTTGTTGGACCTTCTAATAAAGCATTTGGCTGTTGATTGAACTCAATTCTATTGCTTTTTCCTCTTGAATGAATGATTTTTCATTGATCGATTGGTTGTTTTGGCTTTTGAGGAGACATTTCAGTGATCTACAGTTTCAGATGACCTAAATTACTAGGGTTACGGTATTCCTTTTCTCTTTTTGGTTACTGGGCTGCCACGTGTACACTTTCACCGCCAAAAGATTTGAGGCTTCACGTGAAAACGTGACCTCTCCCTTTTGCCCGCTCCGCTCTCCTCTATCTTTTGGTGTCATCCACGTGTCCTAATAAGTCAGACACGTATCTCGATAAAGACAGTTATCGATTCTATCTGCCAGCTGTCAAATTTGTAAGCAGACGAGTTATTTGAGTGATAAGCTATGATAAGTGAGTTTTGAGTTGCTACAGGACTAGTGGAAACGATCTCTTTTTGCAGGAAGTGGAGGTGTTGTTTTGTGCTCGCTCGTCGCAGCTCGAGGAGTCGGTGTCGGTATGCTGAACGAATTGTCTTTCACCTTCCAATTTCTCTTTTCAGGTGCTGATTACCACCTTCCCGGCTTTGCCAAGGACATGTCGTCCGTTTCCCGTGTCACCACTGCTATGTCTGTCTCCGACAAGATCAAGGATCCGAAGAACCAAGACATTGTGATCGCGGAGATGCTGAACATGAAAATGACGTTGCGTGAGTTGGAGAGCTCCGGTGTTGACGGGTTGGATGCGGATATGAGAGCGAGTTGTTCGGTGGTGCAGAGAGAGTGCGGCGGGGCTGGAGGGTGTGCCAACGAGACGGCTCTGAATCAGGCGCCGACGATGTTCACTGGAGTCAATGCGACGGTGCTGCTCGAGGCGGACAAGGCTGTGAAGGGCGAAGCGATTGGTAGTGTGCTGGATCTGAAAAAACAGTCAGAAACCATCGGAAGTAAAAAAGAGTCCGTCGAAACGCTGAAGGAAACTTTGGAGGGGACCCAAAATGTCACCGACGCTGGTTTTGGGTCTCACCAGGGGAGTCTCCGTGTTCCTTTGATTAAAACCATAGAAGCGTTGAACGCTTTCGAATCGGTTGTTGATATCGCAAAGTCCGGGAAAACTGATAAGCTGGCTGATGACCTCACGGCTATCCACAATGTCAGCAACGTCACTGTGATCTTTCCGGTGGTTCAACCCAGCGTGGATTCGTTCAAGAAAGAGTTCCAGAGGGTCACCGTCACTCAACGTGCACTTTCTGCTTCCTTGGCCAAGCCATCTATCGAGTCTCTCAGAAAGAAGATTCAAATTCTGCAGAGGCTGGGTACCGGGCACGGTCTGACTCCCGAGAAGAAGTTCACTCAGGGCTTCCCGAATGGCTTCAAAGATGTGTCCCAACTGCCGAACGATCTGCAAACGCCGCTGGTCAAAGTGATGATCGGAGGGGACAAGAATGCCGGGGAGCTGAAGACTTTGATGGTTCCGGTGATGGAGTTGGGAGAGAAGTGGTCCGGTCTTCAGGGAAGCTGGGATCCGAAGAAGCTTCCAGCTGGCATCAGGGAGTCCTCCGACGCAGTCATCTTCTTGTTCCAAGACGCGTCTTCTGAATCTGAAAGTCTTGGAGCAGTTGTGACAAAGATGGAGCCGTTTGCGAAGTGCATTGAAAGCCTCACTCTGGGAACACCGGTTTCTTTCAAGAGAATCGATGCTTCGCTGGATAAAGCTAAAAACCTCAATCGAGAAAACTTTGTCAAGAGTTTCGAGCCGAAACTTTCAACTTCTCTGAAAGCTAATCTTGTCGAAATTCAAGCGCTCATAAAAAAGGAACCGACGCCTGAAAACCTCAAAGAGCTCAAAGAATACAAGAACATGGCTGACGTCATCAAGGCCCTGGGAGACTTCTTGGTGATGCTGCCGGAAGTCGAAAAACACGACTTCATCAAGAACGCGGATGTCATCGCTACAGACATTGAAGAAGTCGCGGATTGGATGAAGAAGGCGGGAATCGCGAAGATCAACGAGTGCGTCCAGGAGGCTAGCAAACTGCGGGCAATGTCTCTGAAACAAGATACTCTTCGGAAACTCGTTGCTTCTAATCCAGACATCGGGGTTGTCAGCTCAGGTGTGAAACTGGTGAAAGTTCCGATGAAGATATTCCGCAAGATTGTGGCGACACTGAAGATCAAGCGAAAGGCTGGAACACGGATGGAGTTCAAGGTGGTCGACGACGCGTTCCGAGAGATCGCCTATGTGACTGACGGGGTTCTGATTCTGGCAGGTGCCTACGAGAAACGGGTGGAGATTCGGAAGTTCATCGAGGATTGGGAGACCAGGAAGCAGGAGATCAAAGCGACTACTAATCAGAAGAAGAAGTCGAAGGCTCTGAAGTTGTTGAGTGATGACCTGAAGACGTGGCTGACCAATGTGATCAATGTGACTGAAGAACTTGACAAAAACCTTCCGCGGACTTTTGAGAAGATCACGGATATCAAGCCAACACTCGACACTGTCGCCAAGCTTCCGTTCATGACAATCGACGAAGAGGACTTCAAGGAGATGATGACACTGATCAGCAACCCGCAGGCCGCTGCTCCGATCCTCGATTTCGCCGGATTCCGGAAGCGTCGGAGCCCTTCGCACGCTGATCCACTGTCTGCCGTGCAGTCCTTCTTCGATGGCATCTTCAACATCAACCGGGCCCCTGTGACGACTCCGGCGGCAGTCCTGAACAACACAATGGGAACCACGGAAGTGCCTGCTGAGGGAATGAGTACAGGAGCATTGTAAGTAAGAAAATGGAAGAGTCACTAATGATATTCTTCTTTCAGAGTGGCAGCTGTCGGTGTCCCGGTGATTGCGGTCTGCTCGGTTGGAGCTGGACTCTTCTACTACTTCAAGGTTCACAAGCCGAAGAAACAGGAGGAAGAGGATGAGAAGAACGGGAAGAACAAGACGATTCGCGTGATCCCTGATGACGTCACTCCGGAACAACGGCAGAAAATCACGGAGGCGGTGGAGAAGTCGAAGTGTCCCGAAGTTCCGTTGCAGCAAGTCAAAGTCGACAAGCAGTCTTCCGAGGCGGTTCTGAGAAAGTACACGAGTTCTGATGGTGAGAATTACAAAGTTTGCATTCTGATTTCATTGTTTCAGGACAAGAAATCATCTCGATCGAACGTGATAATCAATCAACAAAGGCCGTCACGACAGCTCCGGTGCCAGATGTGGATGAGAAGACAAAGAAGATCCCCGCGGCTCCGAGCACTTCACAAGCCGTCGCAGTCGCCGTCGACAGGAAGACGTTGAACCGGAAGAACGAGGAGCATTTGCGGAAGGCAGAGGTGAGTGCTTCCAAAATATGCCTCATTGACCCAATGTTTCAGGCACTGTGGAATGCTGATAAGACTGCTTGCGGCACCCCGGTTCTCTACTACATGCCGGAAATCTTTGATCCGAAAGAGCTGCAAAAGATGTGGCACACGCCACGTATTCATATTCAGAAGGAAAAGTTCAAGTTGAAATGGAATGGGGTCAAACACTCGTATACCATCGGAGAAAATCCAGCAGAAGAGACACCGGTGAGCTGGAAAAGTGATTAATAGTGATAAAGTGGACATGTTTTCAGCCGAATTCGTCGTTCAAAGCTCCTGCCTTCTGGGCCAACGACGCACCTCCATACCTTTTCGGACCCCGTGATGCGTCTGCAAAAACAGCACATCCTGTGGTGCCAAAAGACCCTTCTCGCAAAGGAACGTCTGTCGAGGATACGGTACCCATTTGAAACTTTCTTTTAGACATTATCAATCAATATTCCAGCAACCGTCGTCACGAGCCCATGCTGCTGGTGATGTGAAGGAGAACCCGTTGAAGGGCTGCTCGATTGTGCTCAACGACAAGAAGTACACACGTGTTTTGAATGTGACCCACGTGGCAGCGTTCCATAAGCAATTCGAAGCAACCGAGAAGGCTGGCGGATCGATGGAGGCGAGGGCGTTCACTCTGAAGGAGATTCTCGAAGGGAAGACTCACGACGTCTACGAGCCCTCTGAATACTGGCTCCAGATTGCTGACGACGAAAAGGTGAGTCAAAATCTATATCTGCCACCTGAGTTCAAACTGTTCAGAAAGCTCGTCAGCAAGCAGCTGGAGAAGTCGGATCGAAGCCGTCCAGTGAGAACTTGAGAACCGCCCATTCGATTGCTGAGGACGAGGAGAAGAAGGAAAAGTACAGGAAGGTGGACAAGGACAACTTGGACTTTGATTGCATGCCCGACGGGGACCTCCACTTGGGACCCATCCCAGACGTGTTCAAAAGCGACAAAGGCAAGATCTTGTGGGTCAGAGCACAAACGAAACGAATCATCAGTCCGCACGGACACGTGAGTTCCGCCCGTCTCCTCTTTTTTTCCCCAGAATCCCAAGTTTTCAGTTCAACGTGGATCTTGCCCTTGGCATCTGGCTGCTCCAATACATTCGAGAAAGGGAGCACTTCTGCGAAGACCTCGACTTCCGATGGCGGGCCAAGGTAACCATTCGATAGTCTGGTTAATCTAATTCCGAGTTTTCAGTTCTTCACGGATGCCAGTCTCATTGAGGCGATTCTCGATCTGGTGATTTGTATCTTCAAGCAAGAGAAATCTCTGATTCATGTCGACGGCAAGATCTGCATCGTCGGAGACTTGCACGGCCACGAATCCGACGTCACCCGCATTTTGTACGGAAGATCGGGACAGTACCCCGACATGGATCAGCTATTGTGAGTATCATTGAACTGATTGGAAGAGAACATCCTTTCTTTCCAGCTTGTTCCTCGGCGACTACATCGATCGTGGAGGCAACAGTCTCTACGTCATCACGTTGCTATTCCTACACAAGGTATGTTGATCTTCCCGCTTCCTCACCAGTCATTCCGTCTTTCAGATCAAGGCTCCCCATCAGTTCCTCCTTCTCCGCGGCAACCACGAGGACGAGAAGACCTTCATGAAATACGGATTCTTTGTAGGTCCCCAACTCATAGGTTCTGCCTAAGATTCGTCGTTTCAGGAAGAGCTGCTGCAAGTGTTCAAGGAAGGCACGGCTTCTCGGCTCGTCGACAAGTTCCAGGAGGCGTTCTCGCTGATGCCAATGGCCGCTGTTGCCAACGGAAAGGTCTTCACTTTCCACGGAGGAATCAGCAAACCGCTTCTGGAGAAGGACGGTCTCAAGTACATCCGAAAGGACGGAGAGAAACTCGGCGGAAAGTTCAGAACGGTGTGGTTCGCGTTGTTGTGGGGCGATCCGCAGAGCAATGTGCATCCCGATGGACCGTGAGTTGATCCTTTATGAAACCACCCAACTGATTCGGTGTTCAGACATGTCGAAGTGTGGGTTCAATCGGCACGAATTCCTGCCGAAAGCAAGCAAATCCTGTTGAACGGGAACCTTCCCGTCTACGAGCGATTTATGAAGGTTCACGGCATTGAGCTCATCATTCGTGCTCACGAGGTGAGTTCTTTGCTTCGAGACTCCAATGAATTACTTGTTTCAGCCCATGGACAACGGATTCTGTCACACGCTTGGAAAACTGTGTCTGATGACCATCTTCTCTTCTACGAACACTCGTGATGTCCGTGACGACAGGTCTCGAGGACAGGTGAGCTTTTCGAAGAGAACCAGACCATGGAGACATCCTTGCAGAACTTATCTGGAGTCGTCAATCTCTATCCGGATGGCAGTTACCACGTCGACACGACCAGCAACCCGGGCACGGAATGGCTGCATGGCAATAAGAGCTGCAAGACTGTGGCTATTTTCAACAAAAGAGGCCGACGACGCACTCACTAGTTCTCCTCATTTCTTGTTGAGCTCATTTTTGTTTTTTCTTGTTATTTGGGTTAATAAATATTGTTTTTGAATTGTCAGCTTGGGAGTTTGTTCTGATAGATGTTCTTGGCATCCTCTGATAATCACTGATTTCCTGGGCGCTCTTATCAATTGAAAGATTCGGATATTGATTGATTGCTCTGTTGTTCATCTTTTCTAGGTGCGTGGTAACACTTTCCTGAGCAATTTCACGTGAACTCTTCGCCTGCGTGGCAAGTCCTTGCCGGCCTCGTGCTGATAGGTCGATCCAACGAGTTATCGATTGATTTGGAGTTATCACAAGACTTCCAGCCATCAAAGTATCATGTTCATGAGTGAGTTGTTGTTTTTGAATTTTTTATAAGAAATAATCGCTTTGTGCCTAGAGCAGTTTCTGAAGGAAAAATGATGTCAAACCCTTCATTGTGGCCAACTTTCAGAACATGGAGTCTTTTTTTGCTTGGCTTTCGGGCTCATACTTCTACCCAATCATGGTGCAGACCCAGGTAACCATTAGAATGTGAAGAAGATTTTGAACGTTTTGATTCAGGCGGCAAGTACCATCTATCCGATCTGTCAAAGGACATGTCTAGCCTGGCTCGTATCACTGAAGCCATCAACCTTGGCGAGTACCTGACTGATAAGAATGCCAACTTGGAACTGATTGCCGGAGAGCTGTTGAATCTGGGACCGAACGTGACGATGAGTGAGTTGGAATCGGCGGGAGTCGTCGGGTTGGACACGGATCTCGAGGCGATTTGTTCGGCGGTGGAGAAGGAGTGCGGAGGGGCGGCAGGGTGTGTGGATGATAAGGTTATCAGTGAGGGGATTGCGGTTTTCAATGGAATTAACGTCACGATGTTCGATGAGGCGGCGAAGGCGTTGAAAGATGAAAAGTTCGGGCAAATGGTCAAGTTGAATGAACACTTTGAAAGTGTGAAGTCTGGAAAACAGTTTCTTAATCAATTGAATATGCTTATTGGAAGGCTTCAGAATTACACTGATTCCACGTTCACTCCAGACCACGGGTTATGGGGCTTCACGATTGAGTCGGTTTTAAAATCAGCTGATGGTGTGAACCTGATCGTCCAGTCTGTCGAAACCAATGCGTTTCCTAAGATTGTCGACTCCATCTCTGCGATTCTTGTTCTGGAGAATGCTACTGGTTCCTTCCCATCTCAGCAACCGACGTTGAACTCTTTCAAGAAGGAATTCCAATCGATCAACACAAAAAGTCTGGCACTCTCTGCATTTCTGACTGCTCAATCAGTGGAC
Source organism: Caenorhabditis becei (assembly GCA_900536315.3). Taxonomy (NCBI): domain Eukaryota; kingdom Metazoa; phylum Nematoda; class Chromadorea; order Rhabditida; family Rhabditidae; genus Caenorhabditis; species Caenorhabditis becei. Next base: position 311,605 of record LR539372.1, read on the forward strand.
AAGTTTGTCAAGAAGGCCAACATCTTGAATGGACTTGCCTCCAGAAACGGTCGTTCTATTGATAAGTTGTTGACTCAAGGATTCCCGAACGGATTGGCTGATATCGATTTGCTCCCGAAGGATGTTGCGTCGTCGAGTTTCTTGAAAAGTGTGGGATTCGCTGGACAGAACGTCGATGAGTTGAAGTCTCTCATTTCTCCAGTCACCGATTTCCGGAAAAAGCTGACGGGTGTTCAGAACAGTTGGGATGCCATCAAATTCCCAAATGACACTAGTCGATCCATCGTCAGTCTTCAAAATCTACTTCGAGACGCGTCCGCAGAGGTCACCGGAAGTGTGCAGAAGGCTGTTTCCGACTTGGATCCGTTCTTCAAATGCGTGGAAAAGGTGAACTTGGAAACGACATTCCAGTTTTCATCCTTCACCGCCGCTCTTGTTGATATGAACATTTTGGATCAGAACATCAAAGATTTCTTAGCGGATTTCAAAACGAAAATCCCGAATCCATTGATTGAAAATCTCAACAAAGTAAAAGCACTGATGAATGATGACGGCGTTCTCACTAAACTTCGGAACAGTGCGGAATTGAAGGCAGCTGCTGGGATGTTGGATGATTTTAGTAAACTTATTGAAGATGTTGAAAAAAAGGATCTTTCGAGAACTGTCAACAACTTGTATAGACTGGATCTGGCTTCTTTTGCAAAATGGATGGCTGACTTGGGAGTGAAAGGTGCATTAGACTGTGTCGCTCAGAAAGGCGGATCTCCGAAACCGCTGAAACTGAAACAGGACGCACTTCTGAAGCTGAAGGCCTCGGATCCTGACATTTCTGCCATCCGAACCATTGCGAAATCGGTTCAAGGACCCATTAATGAATGGAAGAAGACAATGGCGGCAACGAAACCGAAACGGGCGGCGACTGGAAAGCCGAAGAATTTGAAGAACATTCGGAAGATCGCCAAGTCGCTTGCCAATGGAGCCGAGAAGATTAGGGTTCTCTCCGAAGCCTATTCGATCCGAGCTGACATTCAATCGTTTATGAAAGCCAGCCAATCCATTGATAAGGATATCCAGGGAATCACTGATAAGAAGAAGCAGGCGGATGCTTTGAGTGTCTGGACTGATAAGCTGAAGACGTGGCTGACGGGGCTCCCAGCATCTCTAGAGACTCTGGATGCATCTCTTCCGAAGACTCGTCGGAAGATCACTGATTTCGGGAGCATCTGGAACGCAACGGAAAAGTTCGAACTGTTGGAAGTTGATGCGGAGAAGTTGAGAAAAGTGTTCAAATCAATCAATAATCCACCTGGATCAGCCCCAGTGCTACAGTTTGTCGGCTACCGTGGCTCACTGAGATCTTCGATTCTGTATCCACTTCAAGAGCTTGAATCCCTCTTCGCCTTCTACTTCAACATGGAAACAGTGACTACGGCTGCTGTGATAACGTCTACTCTTGTCGCGGAAACGGGCATGTCATTGCTTACACAGTAGGTTGACCTATATTTTGTTCAGGCCCGGCTCTCTTTTTTCAGAATTGGAATCGGAGTTGGAGTTTTTATTATTTGTGGTCTCATTGTACTTGCATTTGTTTGTGTGTTCTGCAGGAAGCGAAAGAATGTCAAGAAAGCAAAGACGCATAAGAATAAAGGAGATTCTTCGAGAACAGCAGAAACCGGAACGGCCAACAATTCTGTGTCTTTGGAGTCAAAGGTGAATTCGGATGAGAAGAAGCCAGAAGACTTGCTGACGAATACGACAAAGACAGAAGTGGTTCGTATCACACTCAAAAATGGTTGGTTCTTCTGGAATTTTTAGAGAAATGGGCTAACTTTTCAGGTCAACAAGTCGTCGGCGTTCGACAAGTTGCTGATTCCGAAGAATCGACGAAGAAGCTGTCGAAGACGGAGAGAAGAGCGCTGAAGAAGAAGGCAAAGACTGACGAGAGGAATAGAAAAAGAAAGGAAAAGAGGAAGAAGGGCGTGCCAAACTCGAATGAATCAAACCTGGCCGTTGACGGTATCCTGGTTGGCGTGAAACCAGAAGACGTGAAGAAAGTAGAAAAACTGAAACCGAAGACGGCTGACGAGAAGGCGGTGGCCAAGCTGATGGCAAGGAAAGATGTGAGAAGCGGTTCTGATTGGGAGAGTACAGACTGATTTCAGAAAACGGATGAACAAAGTGCGAATTGTCGTGGAGAAGTGGTGTTGGCACAAGATTGCGACCATGCCGATCCGAATCAGGTGGGCCCTTAGGCCTATTTTGAATGTCATCGTTGTTTCAGATTATGTTCCTCCGTCGGGGTGTTACCAAGAACTGTGATAGGAAGGTTGCGGATAAGCTGTCATTCGAAGGTGTCCTTTTTGAGATTCGCTCGTATCCAATTAATAAAGCTGTATGGATAAAGGAGGTTAGTCAATGTCTGACAGCTCACAAGCCACTCAATTTCAGAAATTCATCGAGTTCTTTGCTTTCGGCCATTGTTCGACTGAAATCAAAGATGAAACACTGGTGACGCAGTCCGAGAGAGATCCTTCGGCGAAGACGTTCACGGCGAGAGATGTGACTCTGGAGGAGAAGGGACCCGAGAAGACGGTACTCGTAGAGAACGGACTTTGAAGTATTGATTGATTTTCAGCAAGGGTCTACACGTGCCAGTGCTGGGGACGACTACGACTACAAGCAGGCTCCGGACTGGGTGACTTCGAGGCACAAAGGAGGAATGTCGGATGAGGAGTGGGACAGGGCGAGAGCGGAAGAAGACAGAGTCGACGCTGAATATCAGAGGACAGTGAGTCCTGGTCGTGGTTTCCGATGGGCGTGGCCATCCTGGAGACGTTTTCGAAAGTTCTGGGTGAGAACTGGACTTCTTTGGATCCTCAAGCAAATCTTTATTCTTTTTTCAGAAAAAGAATCGCCGGACTGACGACCCGGAGGATTTGAATTCGCGAGCCGCAGCTTCTGGAGACAACGAAGTCGCCGCGTCGCCATCGAACGAGAAGCTGCTGACGGCCACTTCTGAAACGGGACTGATTAAGGATAAGAAGCCGAATTACCACAAGCTGAGAAAGGAAAGAAAGAAGATCTTCAAAGAGGATATGCCGCAACTACCCAAAACAGCAACTGACGACGAGTCCTTCAAGTTCTGTCAGAAGTGGTTCGAAAAGTGTTCCGATGATAACGGCAATGTGAGTTTTGGATCTTTTCCAAATGTACTTTTCTTTCGTTCAGTTCGACGTTTGTCAATTCCTCGCAGTGGCGAATACCCATTGGTTCCGCTCACAAGTGTCGTTCCGGAATGATAAGAGAGGGCATCCGGTTTCAGAAAAGCTGATATTCATAATGGCAGAAATGGCAATAGCTAATCTCAAGAAGAAGTCTGCATACATTGAAGTTGGCGCCGACGCCACTGTCACCGCAGACATCCACGGCGTCTACAAAGACTTGCATCGGATTGTGTTCGGCAGAGGACACATCTACAAACATCCGAGGGACTTGTGAGTAGGCCAAGAGATATCAGATTATCGATCAGCTTTCAGGGTTTTGTTGGGTGACTACGTGGATCGAGGAGAGCGCGGTTTGTGCTGTGTTCTTCTGATGATGGCTTTGATCATCCACGCGCCGAACAACTACCACTTCCTCCGCGGAAACCACGAATTGGAGAGCCTCAACAGGAGTTATGGGTTTAGGGTGAGAGCTTTTGGGGGAAGCGAAAGAAGTTATTGATTCGTTTATTGTAGAGAGAACTGAAAGAGATTTTCGGCGCGGAGAAAGGGGAAAGGATTCGATGCAAAATCCAGGAAGTGTTCAATAATCTGCCGATCGCAGCGAACATCAAAGGCAAAGGATTCGCTTGTCACGGAATGCCGTGTGTGGAGCTCTTCACACACGAACAAGGAATGAACTTGGTTCGAACGACTCTCGAACAAATCCGGGAAGAATCTCCGATTTTCAGATTAAAAAGTTCCCGCAGACGGAGATCGAGTGGACAGTTCAGCGAAGTCTTCTTTGGGCTGATCCGGTTAATTTGTACCAGCCGGGTGATCAGTAGGCGGAAAGGTTTCAAAGAACGATGACAAGCGATCCGTTTTTCCAGCACGAAACCGTATTCTCAACCGACGACTCGGAAAACGCCAGGTGTCATGGATATCGGCCCGGTGATCGTGCACGCGTTTCTGAAGAAGTTTGGCTTTCAATTCGTGGTTCGTGGTCATCAGATGTACGGCACCGGATTCGCGGACGAGTTTGGCGACGGAACATGTTACACGCTCTACTCCGCGACCAATCAAAGAGACATCAATAAACCGAATTACAGGAACAACGTGAGCAGCCAATCAGTGATAGCCATAATCAGTTGATTTCAGAACTATGCGGCGACGATGGAGATCAGGGATGACTCATATTGGTTTGATCGCTACATGGACTACGGAACATTCGACCCGGAAGGCGAGAACCTGGATGACGTGACGATTTACGGAACCGAAGAAGACGAGGAGTATGATGCGGCGGCTCCTGGAGACAAATCGCCGGACGTTCCGAACATTGCGAATGCTGATAAGGCTGGAACTCCCAACACTGGAACCGCTGCTCCCGAGAATAAGAAGACCGACGTCAAGCATGTGAATGCTCCGGTTGCTCAGAAGAAGGCGCCGGATGAGAAACAGAAGCCTCCGATCCCGAAACTCGCCCCGCCGCCTTCTCGGAAGCCGAGCTCGGCTCCTCCCAAAAAGTGAACCTACTCAATTTGTCTTCTTTTTGAATAAAAATGATCGTGTGTAGACCAATGGTGATAGCAAGTGCGCTCTATTAGACAGTGATTCCAATAGAGCGAGTTTCCAGTAATGCGTCAACTTTTCTAGTACCATCAGAAAACGAAAACACCAAAGGTTTGCCAGAGCGGATTTCCAAGCCATCAACAACACAAAAACAAAGTTATTCAAATCAGTTTATCCATGAAATTAAGCTCCGATTTCGGGAGTTCCTCTCAGAGTGTTATCCTCACTCAAATTCACGGCTCTCGGTTCTGGAGCGTTCTGCTCGTTTCCTTCAGCTGGATTCTCCACAGTTGGCGCCGGTTGGTCTTGAGATGGGGCAGCTTCTGGAGCATCTGGAGCCGGAGCAGCGTCTTGAGCAGGAGCCGGAGCGTTCGGAGCCGGAGCCACTGGAGCTGGAGCTTGGGCGGGAGGAGCGGGATTCGGGTTCGGATTCTGAAGTTTATGAATAGTTGGATGATCAAAGGAATGTGATACCTGTCCAGCGGGCGCAGGTTGAGCAGCCACAGAAGCCGTTCCAGAGCTCGCCGATGTCTTACTAGTCGAACCTTTGCTCTTCTTTCCCTTTGTCTTCCCAGATGTCTTCCCCTTCTCCACGTCTTTGCCCTTACCAGTTTTCTTTTTATCAGTCTTCTTGTTACTCTTCTTATCAGTTTTCTTATCACCTGAAAGTCAAAAGAAGTAGGGGTTCGGGAAATCAGCAAGTTTACCTCCTTTCTTCTTTTCCTTGCACCACAGGAAAGCGAAGACGGCTCCAATGATGGCGAACACGGCAGCTACAGCTATTCTAAAAAAAAGAACAATTTGTGGATTGAGAGATCGAAACTCACGAACTGATCTTGACATAATCGACAGGTGCAGCCTCTGTCTGAAAGATAGTCAAGTTTCCTCCAGTTTCCCCCTGATAAACTCACAACTGTCATTGCCGTCCCTCCGACTTGCTTCTGCGCACCCACTGCCCCGTCCGCTCCGATGACATCATCGAAGAACTTCTGAAGTGGTCCCAACGCTCCAGAAGCAGCAGTCAATCGCTTCTCGGCGTCGACAAACTGCAGATCGAGAGTTGCGATCGAGTGGAGAGTCGACTGGATGCCAGGCGGGTCTGTGATCGTGTCCAGTGCCGATTCGAGATCTTTCGTGTTGATGTTCGGATAGGAGAGCAACTTGGCCGAGGAGAACACTTTCTGATAGTCACTGATTGTCTCGGGGCTCTTATCAATCGACTTTTCCAGTTTGTTCACAGTGTCCGGCAGTGCCTTCAGTGATTTCTTCGTCGCATCAGTCCATATCTTATCAATCTGTCTCTTCTTCGCCGGATCCTTCACTCCACTCACAGCCGTACTGATCGTTGCCTCTGCGTCCACCAACTTCTGAACTTCCGCTTGTTTCTTCTGAACTTCTGCCAGATTCTGAATGATCTTCACTCCTTCCGACAGTTCTTTCGACAGTTTCTCTGCATTTTGAAGTGACTTCTTCGCAGCCCTCTTGGGTTTTGTCGGAGTCTGTGAACTTTTGATCGTGTTCCATTCTCTGAATGCCGTCTTCAGTGCAGATAACATAGAAAGGATTGGTTTGGCGACGTGAGAATATGATTTCAGATTCAGAAGAGAAGTGAATGAGACGGAAGAAAATGCCGATGATGTGAGGGTCGGATGGCTCTTCAAACAGTCTACGGCAGTTCGAATTCCAGAATTTGTCAGCCAGTTTTCCACAACAGGAAGCACATTGCCAGCTGGAGATAGAGTTAACAAACTGTAGAGAGAAGTTGTTTTGAACGTCTCAATAGTTGCCTTGAAAGTCTGCAGTTCTTTTTTGACCTGATCCGTGTTCTGCTTTTTCAAATCCCGCAATTTTTTCTGGTTCTCTTCAAGGGTCTCTCCAATACTATCGAAAAGTTTTGCAAATTTTTGAAACTCCGTAAGTCCGGCAAACGGTGTCAAGTTTGCTTTACTCTTTTGGTAACTTTCTGTGTGGGCGTCGAGATCCTCCAAAACTTTTGGCGTATTTGTAAATCCGGCTGAATTGAACGGTGTTGCGAGGTTCATCTTGCCAAAGCAGGTCTCCGGAGATTTGATGGAAACAATTGTGTGGAACACTGGGTTGTTAATGTCTTTCCCGACTGATTCCAATTCACTCTTCAAGTTTGCAACAGCTCCATGCATTGTTTTGGAGAACCCGACAGCTTGCCAGCTGTTCCTCAGAGGTTCTAGCTTCTGACGGAGTGTTCGGACGGGTTCCAGAAGCTCAGCTACCGAGTCCTCCACCTTTTCTCCGTTCCCGAACATTTTCACTACAAACCCACTTCTCGCATCCTTCGTCAACTCGTTCAAGTAATCCACGTCTCCGTGCTCCGATTGTGTTTCGATCAGTTTTGTGAGAAAATCCAGTTTTTCATTGATCTCTCCAGTTGATTTTGCGGCGAGCAGTGGCTTCAAGACATTCAGTTTGTTCTGCATTTCCGCTATTCCCGATTTCATCTCATCTATCACAACTTGTCTTGTTCCATACTGAATGGGTATGTTCCCAAAATCGTCAACTTTTGTCAAATCCTTCATAACATCTGCGTAAAGGATAGACGATGACAAGGAGTTAATAGCTTTGAAGTCTTTTTTAGATGAGGTTACCTTCTTGAACAAATCTTCAAACCCTGATAGAAATGAATTCGGTTTGTTTTCATCAGCTGCTGGTATACTGTCCAGTTTTCCGATGAGGTTATCGACTTCATTACTTGTTCGGATGAACGCCTCGAAATGGTGCTTCAGAGCGATGATCTGTTTCAGCGGACTTTTCTCGTTCATGACCTTGTCGACTTCTGCGAGTTTCATTCCGATCTCCTCGAGAACCTTGATTCCCTGAACGATGCCTGCCACATCCGCACACTCGTTCCTCCCTCCGCACTGCTTCTCCACCGCCGTTCCGATCGCTCCGAGATCCGTGTCCAACCCGCCCATCTTCCCATTCGCCAACGTGTCCATCGTCACTCCGTGTCCCAAATTCAACACTTCTCCGACCAGCGAATCGAGTTTCGACGGCTCCTTGTCCACTGTCTCTCCGATTGCAATCCCTTTCACGATTCTCGCCAGGATCGACAAGTCATCCGACACTTTCGAAAGCTTTGAGGAGGCTGGAAAAGAACGATTTGGTTCAGTTAGCATCAGAGCGAACTCACCACTTGGAGCAATGTTTGCGAAGGCAATCAGTAAGCATACAAGATGCCACTTCTCTGAAAAAGGGCAGTTTTTCCAGTAGATCGACTCAAAAAACTCACTATGTTTCATCTTGAGAGCGGGAAGTTAACAAATTTATGAAAACTTCGCGTCCCTTCGAATCCAATAATGATTCGTTTTAAGAATATCTTATCACCTTGAGTTCACGTGAAAGCTTATCATTAAACTTTCGATCGTTGACCAATCAGTTTATCACGCTATCAGTAACCTTATCACTGATACTGTAAACCGCATCTCTACAGTACCACTTCGTCTAACCCATCATTAGAATGAGAGAAACTCATGTCAATACTGATTCTAGGTCCACCTTCCGCTCAAGCAATCACCGAAAACCTGGTCTACAGTAATCCCAACCTTTGAGAACTTTTGTTTTCAATCTTTGCAGATACCGTACCCTTGATTACAACAACCCAACAACAGTAATCCAAAATCAGTTTTATTGTTAAAATCCAAAGTTCAACGCTTCCACCTATTGCACTCCCACCACTTGGACATCGGGGAAGTACGACGCATTTGGAGGGAGCACGGGACCAGGAGCTGGCGGTGGGGCTGGATCGAGAGGCGCAAAGTCCAGGTTCGGATTCTCAAGTTCATGGATAAATGGATGATGGAAGGATTGAAATACCTGTCCGGCAGGGGCTGTTTCAGCTTCGGAATCCGCAGAACTCGCAGATGTCTTACTCGTCGAACCCTTGCCCTTCTTCCCTTTCTCCACGTCTTTACTTTTACCATTTTTCTTCTTATCAGTTTTCGAATCACCTGAAAGTCAAAAGAAATAGAGGTTCGGGAAACCAGCAAGATTACCTCCTTTCTTCTTTTCCTTGCACCACAAGAAAACAAAGACAGCTACAGCGATGAGCGCCAGGACAAATAGACATATACTGAAAGATATTCAGAGGGAGGATGAGATTGAAAGATGGAAACTTACAAAACAATAACTAGGTAATTCATCAAAGAAGTAGCCTCTGTCTGAAAGAATCTCAACTTCCCTCCAGTTTCCCCCTGATAAACTCACAACTGTCATGGCTGTCCCTCCGACTTGCTTCTGCGCACCCACTGTCCCGTCCGCTCCGATGACATCATCGAAGAACTTCTGAAGTGGTCCCAACGCTCCAGAAGCAGCAGTCAATCGCTTCTCGGCGTCGACAAACTGCAGATCGAGAGTTGCGATCGAGTGGAGAGTCGACTGGATGCCAGGCGGGTCTGTGATCGTGTCCAGTGCCGATTCGAGATCTTTCGTGTTGATGTTCGGATAGGAGAGCGCCTTGGCGGAGGAGAACACTTTCTGATAGTCACTGATTGTCTCGGGGCTCTTATCAATCGACTTTTCCAGTTTGTTCACAGTGTCCGGCAGTTCCTTCAGTGATTTCTTCGTCGCATCAGTCCATATCTTATCAATCTGCCCCTTCTTCGCCGGATCCTTTACTCCACTCACAGCCGTACTGATCGTTGCCTCAGCCGCCACCAACTTCTCAATTACCACTTGTTTCTTCTGAACTTCTGCCAGATTCCGAATGATCTTCACTCCTTCCGACAGTTCTTTCGACAGTTTCTCTGCATTTTGAAGTGACTTCTTCGCAGCCCTCTTGGGTTTCGTCGGAGTCTGTGAACTCTTGATCTTGTTCCATTCAACCAGTGAAGTCTTCAGTGCTGATAATATGGACATCACTGATTTCACGACGTAAGACTCTGATTTCAGATTCAGAAGAGAAGTGAATGAGACGGAAGACAGTTTCGATGAAGTGACAGTAGGATGAGCTTTCAGACAGTCCATCGCAGTTTGAATTCCCGACTTCTTCATCCAATTGTTGACTTCAGATGACACTTTTTCGATGGGAACTTTATCCAACAATTTGTACAGAGCAACAGATTCGAATGTATCAATATGTGTCTTGAATGCATTCAGTTCTTGTTTGACCTTATCTTTAGTTTGATCATCGACTTGTTTCAGTTCTTGCAACTTTTTCTTGTGCTCTTCTGTAGACGTTCCAATATTATCGAGGAGTTCTGCGAATTTTTCAAACTCGACAAGTCCGGCAAACGGTGTCGTCTTTGCTTCTTTATTCTGATAACTTGCAATGTGAGTTTCGAGGTCCTTCAGAACGGCTGGTGCGATGGAATTGAACTGTGCTGCGAGGTTCATCTTGCCGAAGCAGGTCTCCGGAGATTTGATGGAGGCGATTGAGTCGAGTACTGGGTTGTTCATGTCTCTCCCGACTGATTCCAATTCGCTCTTCAAGTTTGCAACAGCTCCATGCATTGTTTGGGAGAACCCGACAGCCTGCCAGCTGTTCCGCAGAGGTTCCAGTTTCTGTCGACGTGTTTGGATGGGTTTCAAAAGCTCAGCTAACGACTCCTCCACCTTCTCTCCGTTTCCGAACATCTTCACTACAAATCCACTTCTCGCATCCTTCGTCAACTCGTTCAAGTAATCCACGTCTCCGTGCACTGATTGAGTTTCGATCAGATTGGTGAGAAGATCCAGTTTCTCATTGATATCTCCACTTGTACTTGTGGCGATCAGTGGCTTCAGAACTCCGATTTTCTGTCTGATCTCCGACAGTCCCGATTTCATTTCATCTATCACAGTCCCAAATTGGATAGGGGCTATTCCCAAGCTGTCGATCACTTGTATATCTTTCTCAAAGCCGTCGAACTTTATAGCCGGTGACAAGGAGTTGATAGTCGTGAAGTTGCCTTCAGAATTATTTATGTCGTTCAGCAATTTTTTCAATTCCATTAGGAAAACGGTTGTGAAATCATCTTCCGCAACTGTCTTCAGGCTGTCAATTTTTTCGATGAGTTCACCGGATCTCTTCCCAGCACTAATAAGCGTTTCGAAATGCTTCTTCAGATCGATTATCTGTTTTAGCGGACTCGCATCATTCTGAATCACATTCTCGACCTCTGCGAGTTTCATCCCGATCTCCTCGAGAACCTTGATTCCCTGAACGATGCCTGCCACATCCGCACACCCGTTCCTCCCTCCGCACTGCTTCTCCACCGCCATTCCGATCGCTCCGAGATCCGTGTCCAACCCGCCCATCTTCCCATTCGCCAACGTGTCCATCGTCACTCCGTGTCCCAAATTCAACACTTCTCCGACCAGCGAATCGAGTTTCGACGGCTCCTTGTCCAGTGTCTCTCCGATTGTAATCCCTTTCACGATTCTCGCCAGGATCGACAAGTCATCCGACACTTTCGCAAGTTGTGAGGAGGCTGCAAGAAGACAAGTTGCCTCAAGTTGCATCAAAGCGAACTTACCACTTGGGGCAATGTTTGCGAAGGCAATCAGTAAGCATACAAGATGCCACTTTTCTGAAAAAAGGGGCATTTTCCCAGTAGATCGACTCAAAAAACTCACTATGTTTCATCTTGAGAGCGGGAAGTTTACAAATTTATGAAAACTTCGCGTCCCTTCGAATCCGATAATGATTCGTTTTATGAATCTCTTATCACCTCGAGTTCACGTGGAAGCTTATCATTAAACTTTCGATCGTTGCGAGACCAATCAGTCTATCACGCTATCAGTAACCTTATCACTGATACTGTAAACCGAATCTCTACAGCACCACGTCTTCTAATCCATCAGTAGGATGAAAGAAATTTATTGAAATACTGATTCTAGACCTACCTTCCGCTCAAGCAATCACCAAAAACCTGGTCTACAGTAATCCCATTCTTTGAGCACTTATATTTCCAATCTTTGCAGATACCGTACCCCTGATTACAACAACCCAACAACAGTAATCCAAAATCATTTTTATTCTTAAGATCCAAAGTTCAAGGTTCCTGTTATTGCACTCCTACCACTTGAACGTTGGGGAAGAAAGACGCGTTTTGGGGAAGTACGGGACCTGGAGCTGGCGGTGGGGCTGGGTCGAGAGGGGCAAAGTCCTGGTTAGGATTCTGGAGTTCATGAAGAGTTGGATGATCAAAGGATTGAAATACCTGTCCGGCAGGGGCTGTTTCAGCTTCGGAATCCGCAGAACTCGCAGATGTCTTACTCGTCGAACCCTTGCCCTTCTTCCCTTTCTCCACGTCTTTACTTTTACCATTTTTCTTCTTATCAGTTTTCGAATCACCTGAAAGTCAAAAGAAATAGAGGTTCGGGAAACCAGCAAGATTACCTCCTTTCTTCTTTTCCTTGCACCACAAGAAAACAAAGACAGCTACAGCGATGAGCGCCAGGACAAATAGACATATACTGAAAGATATTCAGAGGGAGGATGAGATTGAAAGATGGAAACTTACAAAACAATAACTAGGTAATTCATCAAAGAAGTAGCCTCTGTCTGAAAGAATCTCAACTTCCCTCCAGTTTCCCCCTGATAAACTCACAACTGTCATGGCTGTCCCTCCGACTTGCTTCTGCGCACCCACTGTCCCGTCCGCTCCGATGACATCATCGAAGAACTTCTGAAGTGGTCCCAACGCTCCAGAAGCAGCAGTCAATCGCTTCTCGGCGTCGACAAACTGCAGATCGAGAGTTGCGATCGAGTGGAGAGTCGACTGGATGCCAGGCGGGTCTGTGATCGTGTCCAGTGCCGATTCGAGATCTTTCGTGTTGATGTTCGGATAGGAGAGCGCCTTGGCGGAGGAGAACACTTTCTGATAGTCACTGATTGTCTCGGGGCTCTTATCAATCGACTTTTCCAGTTTGTTCACAGTGTCCGGCAGTGCCTTCAGTGATTTCTTCGTCGCATCAGTCCATATCTTATCAATCTGCCCCTTCTTCGTTGGATCTGTGACTCCTTTTGCAGCCGTATCAATCTTTGCCTCAGCCGCCACCAACTTCTGAACTTCCGTTTGTTTCTTCTGAACTTCTGCCAAATTCCGAATGATCTTCACTCCTTCCGACAGTTCTTTCGACAGTTTCTCTGCATTCTGAAGTGACTTCTTCGCAGCTCTCTTGGGTTTCGTCGGAGTCTGTGAACTTTTGATCGTGTTCCATTCTCTGAATACCGTCTTCAGTGCTGATAACATAGAAAAGATTGGTTTGGCGACGTGATCTTATCAGTCCCAACTAATCACTAATCAATAAACCAATTTATTCGCGAAGCAGTCTCAATCAATTAAACTTTAATGGCACACGAAACGTTGGTTGACTTGATGTTGTCATCAAGAGGCTGGTTGAATCCGACCGACCACCAGTTGTTGTCTTCACACCAGATTCCCGGCAAGACGTACGGGTTTGGGAACTGAATCGTGTTTCTGATAGACTGATAACTTGTTATCGCTCACCCGGTCTCCCGTGGAAATGAGACCGCTGACATTGAGACTGGCGACAATAGATCCAGTGGGGCAGGTGGCAACGATCGAAGTGCAGTTGGGGTAGGTGACATTAGGGGCGGAGAACGTGTAGTCCTTCCACTGGGCGGCCAGGTTCGGGAGGTTGGCAGCGAGCCAAGCACTGTCGAAAGTGCCACGACGGACGCATGGGCAGCCTGGAAACAGGTTACTGTAGGTCGTGGCAACCCTTGTCACTGTAGGCACCCAGTCGTGGCCTACCGTACTCACTGTCAATCGGGCACGGTTTCAACAAAACCGCAGCTGGTAAGACGGCGATGGTGGCGAGGAAGAGCAGGAAGGAGGAGAGCATTCTTGTTCTGATAAAACAAGGCAAATCTGTGGGTTTATATGGCGGCGAAGGCTCCCATATTAGCATGCAAAATGGTAATGAGGGATGGAAATTAAGGGTGTTTGCATAAGGGGAAAGATCAGGGGAATGAGGTGGCAAAGTGGGGGAGAAGCGGTGCGGTCGCGTCGCGGTTTTGGGAAAAGTCACGAAGGCTTCGAAAAGTTTGGAAGATTGTTTTAACGTGCCAGACAGCATCATAAACTTCACGACAAAACTATCAATCCTGAGAACTTTTCCTTTTACTTTTCTACTTTTTACTTCTTTTCCATTGAAATCACAGCTACAGTAACCCAGACAAAAACAAGGAAAAGTTTTATTCTCAAATCGAATGACAAATGAGTTGTTCATTGACAATTGGCCGTTCGTCGTCCACATCTGTGTACTTCCATTCGTGACTTTTCGGATCGCATTTGACGTTGAAATAGAGAGTTGAGGTACGAGGAACACGGCTGGCCAGTTTGAGGGACTGAAAGATGAAGAGGTTGAAAAGGCGTCAAGGCACCAGGGAAAGCGCAAAGGCACTAGGAAAGCGCCAAGTGCTAGAAATGTGTTAAAGCGCCATAAAAGCGTCAAGGTACCAGAAAAGCGTCAATGTTAAGGATTAGTGCCAAGGCACAAGGAAAGCGCCAAGTAACCATGATAGCGTCAAAGAAGCGCTAACCTCCGAGGAATGCGGCAAGGCGCAAGAAACGTGTCAAGGTACCAGAAAAGCGCCAAGTGCTAGAACATGTGTCAGAGAAAGCGCCAAGACACTAAGAAGACGCCAGTGAGGCTAAAACTCGAAAGTTGTGCCAGGACACACGAAAAGCGCCAAGGGATAGGAAATATGTAGGCGCCAAGACACCAATTCTGCGCCAACCTGCTAGAAATGTGTCAAGGCGCTAGAAAACTGATAAGGTACCAGAAAAGCGCCAAGTCCTAGTAAATGTGTCAGAGAAAGCGTCAAAGTGACAAGGAACCGCAAAGACACCACAAATACGTCAGGAAAGCTAAAAGCTTGTGCCAGGACACACAAAAAAGCGCCAAGGGCTAGAAAATATGTAGGCGCCAAGACACCAGTCAACTCACATAAACCATATCGCCATTCGGCCAATTTGTCCTTATCAGTGTCTTCGTGACGCCTGTCCGATTCACATCACATCTCACATAAATGTACGTGCAATTGTCATACTCATAGACCGGAAGTGAGAAGGTTCCAGTGAGATCTTTCGCCAGATCGGAATCCAGAGATTTGATCTTGGCGAGAGTTAGGGTCTTGTAGTCGTAACAACCGCATTCTGAAGGGGGAAGGGTGATTAACTGATAAGGTGTGGTGATTACATACCATTGAGTTTTCTAGTGAAAAGACAAGAGTTCGAGGAGCCTAGGATCAAGGTGATAGTGATAAAGAAGAGGAATGAGCTCATAATGTTGCTGATCTATGAACTGATTTCGAAATAGTGTTTGTTTGAACTGATATGGAGATTAATCTAGATTGATAAAGTGATAATGTATGCGAATATTGATTGATTATGTTCTGGTGTTCATCCAGCTTGGCTGAAATGGTAAAGGATGTGCGAACTGGAAATGGGGAGCTGGTGACGTGGTATTTTTCAGAAAATCGAGGCCTTCTGATCGATTGATCTGACCTTATCAATATTCATGACCTAGTGATAACACAGTGATAGCTATCACTTCAATTAGCAATGATTGCAATCGGCTTTCTATCCCTCTGCTTATCCTTCCAACTAACTTCTTCCTGTCTCCAACTCGACCAGTTAGCAAGTAACCCATCTACAGTATCCCTTCCTTTAGGAGCTTGTCTTCAGAATGCGAGACAACTTCTGAATACATGTGCCCCTCCAAACTTCGGACAATGAGCGCAGACTTTGTCGCAAGAAACCTGCCGAACACAACAATGTTCAATTCAATCAGGAATGGGCAAGTTTTGCCGGCACTCTACTTCCACGACCCGTGCAGAACCGTTGATCAGCGAATGTTGGTATACTGTTTGGACGAGAAAGATCGTGTCCTGGATTACTCTGAGCAACCCAGCGAGTACTGGGTGAGTCGATGAGAACTGCTAACGATGATCTGAATGTTCAGAATTGGTGGCCGCTGCCATTCTCATCAGAAACTGGCGTTCCTGGACTTTGTGTGAACCACACTTGGTACGGCAACACATTGAGAGAACCTATGGATGCGAGAAGATGGGCGTGTGTGAGAGATCCGAGAGTCTGTCAGTGCCAATCTGCCAGTTTGAGGAGCGCAAGAATCCGAACATTTGTGCATGACAATCCGTTTTATCACTCGAATGTCTCCCAGTACAATGTAACAGTTCCGATAACTTCCTACGACGAGGATAGATGCACCGTATCAGCATACTGTCAGGATGGAACCAGTTTAGTGGTATTCGACGGGAAGGATCATTATGAGGTGGGCAGATGGGTCTCGACACGAAAAGAAGAAAAGGTATTACAGTTCGGATCATCGGAACTGAGTGGAATGTGTGATGCGGGGGCGAAGCAGTGGATTGTCGATGACGGGGTTCATGACATCGTAACTATCAATTTGTTGCACATGGGATGTGTACATTTTCCAAAGACTATCTGAAAGTGCTTCAAAATAAACTGTTATTTTCTCATTTCGAAACATTCGAAACTGATCAATTGATCTGACTTCTTATAAATATTCATGAGCATTCTACACAGTTAGATTCCGCCAATCAGTTCCATTATCAATGATTTCCCGTTTTGCACTGTGCTTCTTCTTACTTTTTACCTCCTTCCACCTCGCCAATTCATGCCTAAAATATGGCCAGCTAATGAGTAATTCATCTACAGTAACCAGTAATCCAAGTGAATATTTGAGAATGCAAAGGAGCATCCGAGTACAATTGTCCCGGTGATATGCTGTATCTTTCCAAAGAGTTCCTGACCATCAATTCAACAAACTTTTCGAAGAAATACGAAGATTACGACTTCCTAAAGCCGCAAATGTACATTGACATCTGTGGCGATTCTCAGGCAATGCACATGTATTGTCCTGACGAACTCGATGTTTTTATCGATTACTATGCGTATTCGTCTCCTTATACTCACGTAAGTACTTCTGGACAATGCTTAAATGCATTATTTTCAGATTCGCAGCTATAACTTTGCTTATTACGGGAAATGCGTGAATCACACTTGGTACAGTGCTGAGTACGAATATGAACTGGACCAAACGAGACGGATGACTTGTGCCAGATTACCCAAAGTTTGTGATTGTTCATCGCGAAAAGTTGACCAGAAAAGCATCGGTGTCGTAGACAAGAACCCTTTTTACCAATCCAATGTGTCCCAGTACAATGTAACTGTTCCGATAACTTCCTACGACGAGGATAGATGCACCGTATCAGCATACTGCCAGGATGGAACCAGTTTAGTGGTATTCGACGGGATGGATCATTATGAGGTGGGCAGATGGGTCTCGACACGAAAAGAAGAAAAGGTATTACAGTTCGGATCATCGGAACTGAGTGGAATGTGTGATGCGGGGGCGAAGCAGTGGATTGTCGATGACGGGGTTCATGAAGTCGTGACTATCAATTTACTGCACATGGGATGTGTGGATTACAAGTGATCTGGATGTTTGATGAATGGGCTGACAATGTATTCTGAATATTCATGAGCTGCGTCTTAATAAAATTCTCATTGTTTTCAATTTTCAACTGTTAAATGTGATATGCCCCATCCTTCTAAACTTCCCCTTCTTTTCTTGCTTTCCCTCCACTTCCATCTCTCTCATTCCTGCCTTCAACTCAACCAACTCGCAAGTACAGTAACCCAATCCAACCTACCGTAACCCTATCCTTCAGTATGCCCAACAACTTCTGAATTCATGTGTCCTTCGGAACTCTGGCCTCTTTCCAAAGACTTTCTCCTTCTAGACAGTCCCGACGAGTTCGGCGTCTATTATGCTGATTATCAGTTCCTGCCCATCCAATTCTCCGTTTCCGATGTCTGTGCCAATGAGACTTTGATCTTTGTGTACTGCTTAGATGAGCTCGATCTGCCCTTCACCTACTTTGCAGATGTTCATTATGGAGCTGTAAGTTTTCGAAAAAGTTGCCTGAGAACTGTCCAATTTGAAGCCATATTGGTTCATTGCTGACCTACAGTATCCGATCTATGATGCTTGCCAGAACAACTCATGGGGGATGGTGGACGGACTACAAGCTGGTGATTCCCGATATTCTTGTTTGAGACCTCCAAGGGCTTGTGACTGTTCTTCTTTTGGACTTTCCAGTGGGAACGTGTCGATTTACGCGGCGAAAAATCCATTTTACCAATCTAATGTCTCCTAGTACAATGTAACAGTCCCGATAACTTCCTACGACGAGGATAGATGCACCGTATCAGCATTCTGCCAGGATGGAACCAGTTTAGTGGTATTCGACGGGATGGATCAT
>LR539372.1:329747-361479 GCA_900536315.3 Caenorhabditis becei
AAGATAAAATCATTAGAAAAATATGAAGAAACTGTAGTCAACTACAATTTTGCGATTTATTGAGGGGGTATTGGAGGAAAAGATGTAGGAGAGGAGAAAACGGGGTAAGGAAAACTACAGGAAAAAGTTCGAACTTTTTCCTGTGTATTTATGCTACACGATCGGTCTGTAGACCGATGCTGTAGTCCCTCATTTCTGTTCACGTGAGACGGGAAAAGTACAGGAAAAAGTTACAACTTTTTTCTGTAGTTCACGTGAAAGCATTAGTTGCGTGAACGGAATGCCACGTGAACCCAAAACTACAGAATCGGGATAGAGCCCGATGCTGTAGTTCCACAGGTTGGGTTGGTTTGGGATGACAGTTTCGGGAGAACATTCGAAGAATCGAGCAGATCGGACAATTTGACGGCGTGTTTCGTAGTCAAGCTACTCCGAAAGAAAAGGAATGCAGTCACATTCAAACTGAAAAGAAAACTGCCGGGTATAAAGCTGGTCGGTTCAAAGTTTACTGTTGTTCACCTGGTACGTGCTTCTGGCTCGGATCCGTCTCATTTGTCGGCAAAGACCTCTTCTTTGCCCGAAACTTCTTCGTGGAATAGATGTTTACGTGTCAAGTGATTCACGTGACCGCAATTCTTGAAAAATGAGTTGATTGACGTGAACTAGAAAGCAGTTCGCTTCCACGAAGAAGTTTCGGGCAAAGAAGAGGTGCTTTCACGTGAACTACAGAAAAAAGTTGTAACTTTTTCCTGTACTTTTCCCGTCTCACGTGAACAGAAATGAGGGACTACAGCATCGGTCTACAGACCGATCGTGTAGCATAAATACACAGGAAAAAGTTATAACTTTTTCCTGTAGTTTTCCTTCCTATTCTGATCCCCCACTCTTTCCCAACTAAAGCTACACTTTTCCCCCAAATTTTCCCGTTTTTCTCGAATCTGTAGATACTTACAGGATTGGTGATAAATCTGGAGAAACGATAAAAATCCTGGAGAAAAGAACAGATTTTTTCAATTATTTTGAAAAATATTTCAATTTTCAAAAAATTTGAAAATCAGACCTTCTTATATGGGATGTGTTGACTACACGAAGACTATCTGAAAGTGCTAAAGATAAAACTGTTATTTTCTCATTTGGAAACATTCATAACAGAACCACTGATATGACTTCTTATCAATATTCATGAGCTCTCTACACAGATAGATTCCACCTACCAGTTACATTAGATATTCATAAATCCTTGTATGCCTATAACATCAATCCACGCTTTCATTCGCAATGACTATTCGCTTTGAACTTCTGCTCCTCTACCTGTCCTTCCGGATCTCCTCTTCATGTCTCCAACTCGGCCAGTTAGCAAGTTTGACCCATAGCATCACCTCAATCTATTTTCGTCATCAGAATGCGAGACTACTTCTAAACTACGCTGCCCTACCAAACTATGGGCTCTCACCAAATCCTTCCTTGCCTTCAGCTCAACTTCGAGAGCATATGACGCCTACACGTTCCATGAACCCCATATCTACTTCGATTGCGTTCCTGACCCTGGGTGGGGGTTTCATGAGATTTTCCCCTACTGTCTCGATGAGTTGGACATATTTGTCATTTATAATAATCGGTTCAATAATGTGGATGTAAGTTTTATTTTATTATATTATTGCCGCCCCGCGGCGAGTCACCTGTTGGGTCTCGCCACGAAAATGATTTCTGGCTGTAATACGGCTTCTGGACAAGGTTTTGACACTGCTTTTGATGAAAATGGGTGGAATGACATGAATTCAGTCATTTACAACCAAATTTCAGCAGTTCCCACCGATTTTCAGTGAAAATGAGGTGTTTTTGGTAAAAAGCGGCAGAATACCCGAAAATGCATGTTTTTGTACTGAAAATTGGTGGAAACTGCGGGAATTAGGCTGAAAATGGTAGAATTCACCTAATTTTACCTATTTTCATCAGAAAAAGTCAAAAAACCTTGCCCAGAAGCCGTATTACAGCCAAAAACCATTTTCGTGGCAAGACCCACCAGGTGACTCGCCGCGGGACGGCAATAATAGACAACTTTGAAATGACTTGTTTGTTCAGGATCTGACTTATGATGAATATAGAAGAAACTCAATATACAGAGGAGAATGTCGTAATCATTCTTGGTTTGATTGGGAATATGGTGAAGAACTTGATGTACAATTTCGAGAGGCTTGTGCCAGATTGCCTCGAGTCTGTGAATGCTTATCTCTTCGAGTTGACAGTGGATACATCAAAGTTTACGGGAATGATAACCCGTTTTATCACTCGAATGTCTCCCAGTACAATGTAACAGTTCCGATAACTTCCTACGACGAGGATAGATGCACCGTGTCAGCATTCTGCCAGGATGGAACCAGTTTAGTGGTATTCGACGGGAAGGATCATTATGAGGTGGGCAGATGGGTCTCGACACGAAAAGAAGAAAAGGTATTACAGTTCGGATCATCGGAACTGAGTGGAATGTGTGATGCGGGGGCGAAGCAGTGGATTGTCGATGACGGGGTTCATGATATCGTAACTATCAATTTACTGCACATGACCTGTGTTGATTACACGAAGACTATCTGAAAGTGCTTAAGATAAAACTGTTATTTTCCCATTTGGAAACATTCAAAACTGATCAACTGATCTGACTTCTTATCAATGTTCATGAGCTTTTCGAAAAACACACAATTTTGTGTGGAATTTCATTCCACATCAACTTGCTGCATATGGAATGTGTGGATTATAACTAGAAGATTGCATAATAAACTTCTCCAGAATCAAGTTCCTTCCCCGACATCCCGTTCCTTTCGCTTTCCCTCCGCCGACTAATTCCCTTCTCTTCCCGGCGTCTCCTCCCAACAGGAACAACCCAAATTTCCTTATCACAAAAGTTTCCGAAGAAGACATGTGTTTGCACTATCGATTTTTCTTTTTTGAGGGTTTTCAAAGGATTCTGAATTCTCCTGAAGCTTGATTATAGTGATTTTTGACTTTTAGCCGAAATGCTTACTATGCCATTTTGAAGTGATTTTTTGGATTCAGAAGCACCACTTTCCACCAATTTTCTCTAAAATTCTGAGATTGATCTTCTGACCACTCGTTCCTCAAATTTCTCTTTCCCTTTTCCGCCCCCGAAAACACGAAAAAACAGTGCGGAAAGCATTGTTTCGAGCCGTCAAACACCGCCTTGTTGACTCTCTGCGTCTCTCGATTCCCCACGCTCTCTCGTTTTTCGGTCAACCGGAGACAGTCATTCGGAACCCCCAAAACGTACAGAAATTGTATAGATTTTCAGGGAATTTCACTGAATTTTTGAAATTTTTAGGAGAAGATGACCGAATTCTTCTCGCAGAAGCAGATTGATGGTAGGCTTTTGACATTTTGGATTTTCCCAATTTTCTGTTCAGAAATCCGCGAATGTTTCAATTTTTACTCGTCCGGCGGCGTTTTAGTGTCGGTTTCGCAGTTGAGATGTGCTCTTCGAAGCCTCGGATACTCGCCGACTGCCGCAAAGACGGCCGAGTATTTCAAGAAGCAGAATAGTGAGTTTTCGTGTGGAAATTTGGATTTTTGAGTTGGGTTTTTATACTTTTCTGATGGAATACAGCCAAAATGCAATATTTCCATTATTTTCCGTTGATTTTCCAAGGTTTCTCGCGATTTTTTACAAAAACAACTGATTTTCCACTGAATTGTCACTAAAATCATGCGAGAGTGATGGGTTTACGCCAGGGTTGCTGGAAATATTGAATTAAGGCTGTATTCCAACAAGAAAGTGTCTTGAAGTCTGAAAAACATTGAAAAATTAGCGATTTTGAGAAGAAAAATTGAAAAATCAGGCTTTTTTGGACAATTTTCGGCCGGACTGCAGGAATTTCAGCGATTTTGACCGAGTTTTTGCATTTCCTTAATGTTCTTTTTGAAATTGTTTGATTTTTGTTGGCAAAATAGGAAAATTTAGCTAAAACGAAGAAATCCCGGCGAAAATCGGGATAAACTGGTCGGAATCGCCGAAATTCTTGCATTCCAGCTCTATCTTTAATATTTGCTTCGAATCTTTTTACCAAAACGTTCCAAAGTCTGTAAATAACAAAAACATTTGATTTTTAATCGGAAAACCTAAAAATTTGAAGAGAAAATTGCGAAAAAGGCGGAAAAAACCCATGAAAATTGCAAAGTTTGATGTGAAAAAATTGGTGTAGATTTACGATAAACACCGACCCATTAGGGGTCGGGACGGAATATCGGAGTGTCGTTGGGAGTGGCGCCAGTGCTGAAAACAAAGTGGAAAAGCAATCAATTTCCAGAAAAACCAATCGAATTCTCCACGTTCCTGGACATTTGCAAGGACGAACAGAACAGTCCGGATCCGTTGACAGAGATTATCAAGGCGTTGAGTGGCCTTGATAGGTACAGTAACCGAAACCGAAATTTCGAATATAATTTTCCAGAAACAAGACCCGAGCGATGCCTTCCAGAGAACTCGGAGCCATTTTGTCACAAGTCGGCGAGAGAATGAGCCCTGAAGAGATAAAATATCTGTTATCGAAGGTGGAGGTGAACGGAATGGTGCCGCATCAGAAGCTCATCGAGTACATTTCACGATAAATTTGGATTTGAATAAACAATTTGATATTTACCATAAGCCAAATCATCCCAAAAATCCCTACTTTTTCCCATAAACCAACGTGAACTTCTAACTACTTATTAACTACTGATTAGCCCATTGATTACATTATCAATTGATTTGGATTCATTCACGGATAATCTCAAACACATCCCCAGCTTCGTTGTCCTCTAAATTTCAATAAACAGTGTGATAAACACTGGTAATGATACCGAGTAAGTCTACCCATTAGTCTTTAGAACCCAACCATGATTTTCAGGAAAGTGGAATTTGTTATGCCTACTGATCGTGTTAGGATGTACTGAAAGCTCCGCGAAATATGGTAAGTGCGCTCTGATGCTAACTGAACCAACGTGTCTTGTTCCAGCCTCCTCACAACTTGCGAAAGTGTCGGATGACTTGTCGATCCTGGCGAGAATCGTGAAAGGGATTGCAATCGGAGAGACAGTGGACAAGGAGCCGTCGAAACTCGATTCGCTGGTCGGAGAAGTGTTGAATTTGGGACACGGAGTGACGATGGACACGTTGGCGAATGGGAAGATGGGCGGGTTGGACACGGATCTCGGAGCGATCGGAACGGCGGTGGAGAAGCAGTGCGGAGGGAGGAACGGGTGTGCGGATGTGGCAGGCATCGTTCAGGGAATCAAGGTTCTCGAGGAGATCGGAAGGAAACTCGGAGAGGTCGACAAGGTCATGGACCAGAAGAGTCCGCTGAAGCAGATCATCGCTATGAAAGAGCATTTCGAAGCGCTTATTGAAGCTGGGCGAAAGGCCAATGAACTCATTACAGAACTCGATAAACTGAAGACAGCTCCCGAAGACCACGACTCAAACGTAGTCCTAAAAGGATTGAAAAATTTGTTCGAGAATATAAATAAATCCGAAGGTGACTTCAAGGCTATCAACTCTTTATCATCGGTTATCACGCTCACTGCTGTTCGAAAGGATGTGGCAGTGGCCGATAGTTTCGGAAGGATCACCATTCAGTATGGAGCAAGCCAGAAGGTGGTAGAAGACATGAAGTCGGAACTGTCGGATATGAAACAGAAACTTGGTGTTCTGAAACCTTTGTTCTCTCAAAAAGCAGTAGACGTTATCAATGGAAAACTAGATTTGTTATCGGAATTGATTAGAAGTCAAGCTGGAATGGCTGATAAGAGATTCGACCTGGAGGAGCTCTTGAAAGACATGCGGACAACTTTCGTGAAGGACATACTCGGAAACGGACAGAACGTCGAGGAGTCACTGTCGGATCTTCTGGAGCCCATCGAAGGATTCCGTCGGAAACTAGAACCTCTGCGGAACAGCTGGCAAGTTATCGAGTTTTCCGACACAATACGTGGAGCTGCTGCAAACTTGAAAAGTGAATTGGAAGCAGTCGGGAGGGACATGAACAACCCAGTGCTCAACTCAATCGCCTCCATCACATCTCCGGAGACCTGCTTTGGCAAGATGAACCTCGCAACACAGTTCAATTCAGCCGGATTGGCGAATTCACCAAATGTTTGGAATGATCTCGACACCCACCTTGACAGCTATCGAAACAATGGAGCCCGAATCCCGTTGTTTGCTGGACTTGTAAAGTTCCAAGACTTTGCGAAACGTCTCGATAACATTGGAAAAACCCTAGAAGAGTACAAGACAAAGTTGAAAGAACTGAAAGACGATGTACAAACGAGTGATCAGATCAAACAAGAACTGAATGTATTCAAGACACATATCGATACGATTAAAAATAGTCCTCTCATAGGTTCGTTGGAGTTGGGGCGAGCTCACATCAACAAAGTAGTTTCCGAAATTGGCACTTGGATGGATAACTCGGGTATCCAAACTGCATTGGATTGTCTGAAAGCTCAACCTGCTCTCACTTCCTCGGCATTGTCTTCTGTTTCCTTCGCATCTTTTCTGAATCTGAAATCCGATTCCTACGCTGTTAAGCCAATCCTTTCTATGTCATCTGCAATAAAGACGTCACTGGTAGAATGGAACAAGATCAAGAGTTCACAGACACCGACAAAACCCAAGAGAGCTGCGAAGAAGTCACTTCAGAATGCAGAGAAACTGTCGAAGGAACTGTCGGAAGGAGTGAAGATCATTCGGAATCTGGCAGAAGTTCAGAAGAAACAATCGGAAGTTCAGAAGTTGGTGGTGGATGAGGCAGCGATTGATGCGGCTGCGAAAGGAGTCACAGATCCGGCGAAGAAGGGGCAGATTGATAAGATATGGACTGATGCGACGAAGAAATCACTGAAGGCACTGCCGGACACTGTGAACAAATTGGAAAAGTCGATTGATAAGAGCCCCGAGACAATCAGTGACTATCAGAAAGTGTTCTCCTCGGCCAAGGCGCTCTCCTATCCGAACATCAACACGAAAGATCTCGAATCGGCACTGGACACGATCACAGACCCGCCTGGCATCCAGTCGACTCTCCACTCGATCGCAACTCTCGATCTACAGTTTGTCGACGCCGAGAAGCGATTGACTGCTGCTTCTGGAGCGTTGGGACCACTTCAGAAGTTCTTCGATGATGTCATCGGAGCGGACGAGGCAGTGGGTGCGCAGAAGCAAGTCGGAGGGACAGCCATCACAGTTGTGAGTTTATCAGGGAGGAAATTGAGGGAATTTGAGATTCTTTCAGACAGAGGCTACTTCTTTGATGAATTACCTAGTTATTGTTTTGTAAGTTTCCATCTTTCAATCTCATCCTCACTCTGATTATCTTTCAGTATATGTCTATTTGTCTTGGCGCTCATTGTTATCGCTGTCTTTGTTTTCTTGTGGTGCAAGGAAAAAAAGAAAGGAGGTAAACTTGCCGATTTCCCGAATCACTACTGCTTTTGACTTTCAGATGATAAGAAAACGGATAAGAAGAAACCTGGTAAGGGAAAGGGCGTGGAGAAAGGGAAGAAGGGCAAGGGTTCGACGAGTAAGAGTTCTGTGACATCTGCAACTCCATCAGTCTCGGCGACACCTGCAGCTTCCACCGAAGCAGTCACTCCGGCTCAACCAGTCCCAAATGCTCAAGCTCAGAATCGGAATCCTCCAGTTCAAGTATTCACTCACAAATCCACCATTTCTAACGCTTGTCCTTCCAGAATGCTCCAAACCCTCCAGTTGCTCCAGTGGCTCCTGCGGGCAACAATCAACAAAATGGACGTCCTGGACACGTCGCTATCGACATGGAAGAAGTTGCTCCAGGAGCCGAGCGAGATCCAACGACGGAACGGGCACCTGGAAGTTCTGCGGCAGTGAACACAACTCAAGACGACGCTCCGGGCTCGTCAGTTGCTCCGTCGGTCCAACCTTCCGAGTCGAATGCTCCAGAGGACAAGGATAAGGAGGAAAGGGAAGAATCCCGCAAAAGCAAAAAGACGAAGAAGAAGAAGGCTAAGAAAGAGATATTTATGAAGGAACAGCAGGAAGATGATACTCTGGAGTGTGTTTTATCTATTGGGAAAAGTAAACGTGAAAAATAAAGACGATTTGAATTGAATTGTTGCACTTTTTTTCGAGATGCAAGCGCGCTCTATGGCATTTTCTTCTTCAGTGACTACCGTAACCCACGTGTAAAACGTTTCCCCTAATTTCCCTTATTTTTTTTTCTTATCCCCTCCCCATTCATTCATTCAAATGTTTTGATCATTTCATTTCGAAATCGCATCGAAATGCTTGTCGAAGTCCAGGAAACCGTCCGTTTCCTCTCCTCGTTCATGTTCGGACGCATTCCGAGAAGGTAACCTTTCAGAAGATGGGATTCAGAATCCGAGGAGTAACATTTCAGTCGAGTCAAGTCGTTCTGCGCGCATTTGTCGAGTCTGTTGAGCGAGGCGATTGATGGAAAGCCGGCCAGTGGCGGCAGGTACGATCTGATCGTGTTCGCCGACGGACAGTCCGATGATACGATTGTCCAGGTGAGTGGTCTAGAATCGCTGCGAGACCCAAAAAAAATAACTGTGCAAGTGCGCTCCACCGAACTCTGACCTACAGTACTCATAGCTGCTATTTGCAAGTGCGCCCTACTGCCAATCATTGGCAGTAGGGCGCACTTGCAAATAGCAGCTATGAGTACTGTAGGTCAGAGTTCGGCGCTGCCATGAACTGTGACCTACAGTCATCTGAGATCGCTTCGAGACCCTGAAACTGAGAGTTAATGCAAATGCGCCCCGCTGGACTGTAAGCTTTAGGAACACAAATTTTAGAATTGCAAGCGCGCCCTACTGAACTACAGTGGTCCTAACAATCGCTGCGAGACCCAGAACTCGAAGAACTCTGCAAGTTTGCTCCACTGAACTACCAGTTCTCATGCTTTCATGAAAACGCGCTCTATTGCCAAACTTACCAAGTCTGCAAGTGCGCCCCAGCGCTAACTACAACACCCTTGTTGCAAATGCGCCCCACCGAACATGTATTGCAGGCGGCTCGCCGAGCCTACGTCCGTCTCGCGGAGCTGCAGGAATGCATGAACAACGGACTGATAATGGAGATAATGGACGGCCGAGTCCGTGCTCTGACTCCCTTCTCCGCACAGGTCGTCTTCCCCAAGGCCCCTTCGACTACTACTGATTGAGAGAAGGTGATTACTGATTAGGGTTGAATCTGATAAGTGATAAGACAATGATAATTTTTTCAGGCCAGTGCCCAACAACAGACAATGTGGATATTATCAGCGTCAATTCGTGTAATTCGAGCTCGAGAATCAGAATAGAACTCGCAATTTTTCTTTGAAACTTTATCTGATAAATGAGGGTGATAAGTGATAATGATTGCAATGAATAGAGGAAATGTGGAATTATATCAAAATAGGAAAGTTGAAAGGGATTGGGGAGGAGAGATTTAAGATTGGATGATAGACATTTGAAAATCCGAAATATTTTGCGAAATGCATGTCATACGGGGACGGAGAAGCATTGGTTTGGAGTGAGAAGAGAGGGAGGGGGATATAGAGATAATGATAAAGTTTAGAACTTCATAGTGATAAGAGATAAGAGGAGCAATTGATGATATCAGAAGTGGGTGTCGGAGGTGCGAGAGTTGAAGCTGTGACGTCATAAATAGTTGTCTAGAAGTGGGAGAAGGGGACCTAGAAGGGACTGATAACGATTATGATAAGGGGGGAAGTTACAAGATAACGGGGGACTAGAACAACGTATTTAGATTCACGGGGTAACGAGACAGTTTCAACTTAGGCAAGCACCAAGGTGACGGGCCCGGTGTGATTCATGAATGGCGAATATACAAAAAGGAGAAGATAAGATAGGAGGAGATAAGGGAGGTGATACGGTTAGGAGAGATTATTGAGCTTGCGGGAAGCGGGCCTTGAACAGGCCGGACAGGTAGGCCCACCGTTTGCGAGCGTACGTCGGGAAGTACCGGATGAGCTCTTCGGCGAGCTGGAAGCCCGGGGTGATGTACTTCTCGTTGAGGTACATCGAGTAGCTCACGATGGCCGGGAACGCGAAGATCAGGCCGATGCACAGCACCAAGGAGATGAAGCAGAAGAGAACTGTATTGGCGAGAACTCCCTTCGGCTTGGCACGGACCAGCAGGGCTTTTGCTTGGATGAACGGCCACGAGACGACGAACGCGATGAAGGAGGCGAGGAGTCGGATGTGGGCGTCGGTCCATTTGTAGGCAGCGACGGTCTTCGATTGGACGCACGAGAGGATCGAGCACGAAGAGCTGGCGGTCTTGGCAGCGGCTGTAGTCGGGATCGTTTCGCGAGGTGGGCTTTTGACGACGGCAGATCTCTGGAAACAGGGATTTGGGTGAGAAAAGCACGGAGACAAACTCACAGCTCTTGGTGGGGACTGAGTCTGGGTGCGAAGATCACGGGCGCGGAGACGTGGAGTGCTGCTCGTCGGCATGTCATCGTCGTCGTCGGCGAGCTCGATGGTGCTCTCGACGGGCTCCTTCTTCGGCTCACGTGGGGTCCGGGTGGTCTTCTTGGCCGACGCGGTGGAGGAAGAGGCCGATTCCGAAGCCGGAACGGTCGAACGACCGCGGGACCGCGAGCGAGAGCGCGATTGGGCCTGGAAAAAAGGGAAAATTGAGAAAAGTAGTTGAAAAGGGTCGAGGAGAGCCTAGGCAAGTAAGATTCTTAGTAGCAAGTGGTAAGAGTGGATCGGCCATCTTGTTGTCTCGGTGAGCGTCGCCGAGCAGCTGCTCAATTAGCCATTCCCGCCCGTCGTCCGGGAGGGACCATCTTGTTGTTGTTGTTGACCTTTTCTCTCGTTCTCTGCGCCGTCTCGCTTCACTACACTCTTTCAACGCGGGATTTGAATATATTTGTTGTTGTGGCGGATAGGACCCCATAGAGTGACGTCGCTCGCCGCTCGCTTACCGATTTGCGCGGAGTCGCCGACTTCGAAGCCTGACGGGCGGTCTTCGGCGTCGACTCGGACTTCTTCGGGCGTCCGCGGGACCGCGACGGCGATTTCGAGCCCGTCGACGAGGTGTTGGATGGCGTTTTGACCGGCGTTGGCATCGTGTTCACGGAATTCCGGGAACGGGATGTTGAGCGGGCGCGAAGCTTTGGTGGCTGAAATATGATAAGGATTAGGGGATTATGGGCAATTCGAGAAGGAATCGTATCAAAAACCGATCATGGGGGGTATAGGCTAATGATCATTGTCATCGTTATGATGGAAAGAAAAAGAGAAAGAAACGGAGAAATATAGGGTAGAGTGACCTAGATTTGATTGGATTGGTAAAAGGACACACACACGCAGAGAACACGCAGCGGACGCATAATTGGCGAGACCCGGGGGCGGAAAGGGTGAACAGATGAGAGAGAGAATGGTGAAAGCAAAAAATGAGTGACACGGCGGCAAATTGTCAAAGGCGAAACTGTTCTCTCGGCGGAATTAATCGCTGGTAACCGCTAGGAAATCGCCGGAACCGTCCGGAAATTTCGGGAAATATGTTCGGCGTCGCATGATTTTTACGAGTTTTTGATGATGATGCATAGAATTGGCTGATGACGCATCGATCAAGCAACAAAAAGGCGAGAAAACGCAGAAAATTGGGAAAATCTGCGAAAAACGGGTACAGCTAAAATTCACGCAAAACACTCGAATTTCGGCGATATTCCTGGAATTTGTATGATTTTTAGGTTAGAAAGTGTCACAAAAGTTGCATTTTTCAATTTTTCGTTAAAAAATCGGTCAAAAACCACCAGAAATCACTGAGAATCGCCTAAAATTACTGAAAAATTGCAAGTTGCGCGCCCCAAAATTCATATCTGGCGCCTGTGCAATTATGCGTCGTCTCCGGTGCATTGACGACAAAATGCACACTTTTCAAATAGCGGCATGTTTGAATTCGAGTTTTTTCCAAATTTTTCATCGGAAAAAAGCTATTTTTCTTGATTTTCTCCCCACAAAACTCGAAAATCTAGTGTCATGTCGTCAATTTAGACTCAACCAAATGATAAATGTTGCTCATAGTCGTCAGAATCCAAAAATAAGCCATCTGTCATTCAGAGAGTCCCGAAGCAGATGGGTTCGTGCCCAATTACCATAAAGGGTGCAAAGCCATCTGTTTATAACAGAAAAGTTTCAAATTCTCGCAGAAATAACCTTCAAAAAGTTGAAAAACCGCCGAGTAAAGTCCTTGGCGGTGAGTCGATCAATCACTTTTCACACCTGTCTTCGCGCCAAAATTTCAAACTTTTCTTTTCCCTTCAACCCTTAGCTTCTTATTCGCTGCGAGACCCATGGGGGTGTCTGCCGGGGGGGAGGGGGCGACAATTGACCCCGTGGCAGCCGCGCGCTACTTGGCAGTGTGCCAAGTGGACCGTTGGGCTTAGTGTCCTTGGGTGAAGGCCATCTGGCGGAGGGAGTTTTTGATAAGAGCAACTAATGGAATTGCGATGAAAGTTACTGATAAGAAAAGTGATAAGGAAAAAATTCAAATTTCAAATTTTCAAAAATTAAAAATTTCCAACCAACTCAACGAAAAATCAAGATACCGTAACCCTTATCCGTCAAGACCGCCCGTCGAGATTACGTAAGAGAGTGCTATTCTGTCATTATGACGTCATTACGGTACAGATGGTCGGATTACTGTAGGTATTGCGTATGGAGAGAAAAAAGAGAAAAGACGGAGAAAGTGTGCAGAGAATACAATATGAGAAACAAGAGAAAATTTGCGAAAAGTAATTAAAAAAATTTTTTTTCTAATTTTTTAAACTTTTTACATTATAAAAAGTCAATAAGTTAACAGAATTTCAGCTAAACCCCCAAGAAAAAAATTTAAAAATTCAAAAAATCCACTTACCATTTTTTCAATTTGGGATCCTTCGATTTGTAAAATTCCAGGAAATTCGAGTTGTCCGTAGGGATTCTGAAATACTGTATTTTGAAATTCAAAAAAAAATGAAATCAAAAATGATAAGGATTGATAAGAGATAAGTCCCAAAAACGACTTCACAATACATTAGAAAGAAAAAGTGTGTGGTGGCGTGCGGAGGGTGGTGTGCTGCGAGCGGGTCTGTCGGTCAGTTGGCACTGTGCCAAGTGGGCGGGGCTTGTTGGGTGGCAGTCGGTCGGGCGGAAAGGGCCCACCATTCGGTACTATCGCGAGGACTCTCCGCGATCCGAGTGCTCTCTCGCTGATCGAGAGAGTTGAAGGCGGCGAGAGAGTGTGTGAAGGGATAGAGACGCAGAGACACGGGGGGGAAAGAACAGGTGTGGAGGGCAAGGTAAGGGGGGAGGAAGAGGAGAAGAAGGAGAAGGTTTTGTTATGGGGGAGAGAGAGTCTACCAATAATTGATAGGACGAGTGAATGGCCGAGAGAGAAGGAGACAATGATGTGTGTATGGGAGTGATGGACGGGAAACAAGTTATGACTGCAGAAGACGTTCGAGGGATTCAGAAGACGTCAGAGATTCTGAATCTGGAATTCAGAAGGAAGGAAAAGCTTCTGAATCTCCAGAATTCTGGAATTTCGGAATCTGAATGAAAGCTGAGGAAAAGTTAGGGTTCAAAGGGTTAAGATGACGTGGTTGGATTCAGAAGACTTCTGAAGTGGCTTCTGGAGGCTCTAACACTCCAAACAACTATTCTAGTGCTTCAAAAGCTCAAAATTCTGATTCCATAGGTTCTGAAGCCCTTTTTCCTCTCAGAAACCCATCTCCCAGTGAAAAAGAGAATGTTTACTTTACCCATCCATTGTCACGTGGAAAGTGGTAAGTGACTCCCGGGAGCAAAGTATAAACAAAAAAGTGGTTGGAAAATAATGGGCACAGTAGCCCAAAATTAGGCCTAAATTGAGGGAAAACTGTCAGAAAGCTTCTAGAACTTTCCAGAACACTAGAACTTTCTAGAACTTTGTAGAACTTTAGCCTCAGAAAGCGTGGGTGCTGATGGCTTTCAGAGGTTTCTAGAAGCTTCTAGAAGTTTTCTAGAACCTCCAGAATCTTCCAGAATTCCCCAAAATCCCCCCCCCTTCTCCTAATCTTTTCACCGCCAATTAGGCCCAATCGGCCTAGCACATTAGCCTGGCTCTTTGTGCCGAGAACATTCAAACGGGGCAGCATAATAGTCTTCACTGTACACCTTGTTGTTTCTCGATTCGAGCTCTTTGTGCAAACAGTGAACGAGGTCACATACACGTTGGCCACGAGTACATGCATACATACCGGGGCCCCCCCGAGAAGAAGAAGAAGAAGAAGGACTGTGCGCACGAGGAGGAGGGTGGTTCATGGGGTGATGAGATTGGGTGAATACGGCAAGAAAGGCAGTGGGAGATGGGAAAAAAATAGAGAGAAAAAAGATGGGAAAAAGGGGAAAATTTGGGAGAAAAAGTGGTTTTTTTTAAAAAAAAATGTGAAAAATTCAAATTTTTGACTAAAAATTCAGTTTTTCCATGAAAAGTTGGACTTTTTTCACGAATTTTTCGAAATTTTTGGAAAAATCGGCTCGAAAATAGCTGGAAAAGTTTACACAAAAATGAAAATTTCTATGGAAAGCTGATATGAAAAAATTTAAAAATTCCAACTTTTCACTTAAAATTTACATTTTTTTTCACAATTTTTCACTTTTTTTTTTTGGTTTTTTGCAAATTTTCCATTTTTTAAAACGATTTTTCTCCAATTTTCAAAAGTAATTACGTTTGACATCAGACTGTAAAATTGAGAAATTCAAGCTCCAATTTCCTAAAATTTCCGGTGAAAATCTCAAAAATCCCAAATTTCTGCATGAAATTCTCAAAATTTCGAAAAAAAAATCCACTTTTTTTTACAAGAAAACTTCAAATTACACTCAAAAATTCCAAATTTTAACAAATTCGACCTACCGTATCCTCTGAAATATCATCCAACTCCACGATTTTCAAACTTCCAGAATCTCCCGAATTCTGTGCTTCAGAAGACGACCCAGAAGCTCCAGAAGCTCCAGAAGCTCCAGAAGAATTCTGAAACGTGTCTCTTTTTCTCGTTCACCGGTCCTTTCCCATAGCATTCCTAAGCCGGTTGTGTATTCCCCCGTGAGTGTGTATCATAATACACTACATAAACATAGATACCTTTGCATACAGAATCCGCGATTCCGAATACCAGCGGACGGTGGAGAGCGTTTCGGCCGACAAGATCATGCTTGAATGAGAAATTGAGTCGAAAACCGATTAACGAGGCGACTTTATGGGGTATGCGGCTTATTTACAGATCATAAAACTCTTCCCCTAAAAAACTTTTCAAAAAAATTATAGACAAACTTGGAAAAAGTTCGAACAAAAGGGCGGCAAAAACGATTTGCCGCCAGCAGGGGTCGAACCTGCGACCTTGGGCTTATTAGACCCACGCTCTACACAGGCAAAGCGCAACGGACCAAAAGTGACCCATCCATAGGTCAAAGTCGATATGGACGTAAAATGGGTCATCGATGAGCCATTTCTCAACCATTGCAGACACCCTTGCCGCAATGGGTCAAAAATGGATGTAATGAAGTATGAGCCATCAATGGACGAACTTATGGATCATCGATGGCTCATTTCATATCCATTGCTAACCCATTCTACTAATGGGTCAAAAATGGGCGAGACAACGTGGCTACGTGGACTCTTGTTCTCAGATTCCAAATCTTTACAACTTTTTGGACAAGTGATAATGACTGCAGTTGAAACCAAAAGTGAATACATGGTCAAAATGTATTGAAAATACGAACTTATCGTATTGCATTCTGAATTGCGCGCATGTTTTTTGTATAATTTCTTTCAATTTTTCTCGTTTTTTTTTCAAAGTTTTTTGTTCAATGTATTTTCTTTTTTTTCATTCTTTGAATCTTTTAATTGTAACTATTTATGAAAATAAAGGTTGAAAATTGTTCTCTTACACTTTGAAACTACTGAAACACACAATTCTAAACATAGTGCGTAGCTTGAAGCGACAGAACTTATTTGAAATTCCACTTGTTTTTATGAAAAATAGACAATTTCAAGAAATCAGTGTCTGTGTTCCAAACTTTTGGAAAAAAGCGGAACTAATCTGAAGAGTTTCTGTTTTTCATAAAAATTTGTGAAATTTCTAATATCTTCTAGACTTCAAAAAATTTTGAGATTTTGGAAGAATGGGATCAGCAATGACTCATCGATGGACGAACAAGATGGATGAACTATGAACGAACGATGAGCGAAGCCCCGGGTGTAGGGGAGCCCAGAAATCTCGATGGGCCAGGGATGGGTCATCAATGGGTCATCCTAGACTACTTTCCTTGTTCCTAATTCGCCCATCGGTCTCACCCATTGATGGGTCATTCTTGGTCCGTTGCGCTTTACCTGTGTATGGCGGCACGAGAGCAGCGCCCCGCGGAGGGCAGTTAAAAGAGAGTGCGAGGCGGAAACTTTATTTCAGATGACAGAGAGGAAACAGATTGAGTTGGTGTGGAGAGGCGACGGAGAATGAGAAAATGTCACTTTTCTTTCGACGATGATATCGAAATACGAAGGAAAGAAGACATTGACGATCATCGTTTTCTTATTGGGTGGCGGGCTCATTTTGACCTGGAAAAAGTGTAAAATTGGAGGAAAATTCCAAGAAAGCTTACTGATCCGCTTTAGCGCGTAATTCCTTATCAGAGAACGAGGTGATAGTGGTGATAGTCGTCGAAACCGTCTCATCCTCCCAGTCCCAGTGCTCACGATCGCGGAGTTGGCGTTCCTCGCGGGCCTGGAACGAAATTCGGGTGTTCAGGCTCATTTTCAACCAGCGGGATTTCGGAGCATAGTACTGTTACCTCAACCAACAATTTGTGCATCGCATGATAATCCGGAGCAGATTCAAACGAATACGCGTCGATCATGTTGAAGATCTTGTCGTACTGAACAGGCGCCTCGAACAGAAACTGCATTCTTCCCGACCCGCGAACCGCTTCTTTCGCCTTCTGCACATGAGCACGTTCTGAAAAAAGAGAGGGGTTACTGTAGATTGACCCACTTACCGACGACATTTCTCCATGGCAAAGTGCCACGTGTCATCTCGACTAGACCGTAAAACCAACTCTCCAAGTCGTCGCGACGTCCCAGATCGATGCGTTTGTGAGCGTTCAGACTACCGTATCGAGTGGTTCCGCGCCAGCCGACCTCTTTTCGCGATGGGATCACGTTGTTGTTCTGAAAAGTGAATAGAGCTGATAAAACTGATAGTTTTGTCAGTTGACCGCTTTTTGATATCTCTAGCCGATCTCGAGTTATGCAAAAAATTGATTGTTGCTAACTAATCGATTGTTGCCGGGATTACGGTAGGAGATAGCAAAAAGTTGTCAACTAATGAAATAAACTAGAGGTAATTTAAAACATTTTGTCAGTTGACAACTTTTTTCCATCTTCAAAACCTGATGAGATATGCGCGCAGAAAGCAGAAGCGGCGCGCTAATAATCCGGGTGATCCTCGGTTATCGATTTTTCCTGGCTTTCCCAAAAAATATACGAAAAAGTAGTCAACTGAGAAAATGAACTACAGACAATTTGCCATCTTGCAAAATTTTTTTCCAAATTTCCCAACCTTATCAACGTATCGTCTGGCGAGTCCAAAGTCGTACATGAAGATGGTGCGGCTCTGTCGATTTGCCTTGACTCCCGGCGCAAAGTTGCCCGGTTTCACGTCCCGAGAGACGAATCCGATGCGGTGGAGCTCTTCGCAAGCCTTCAACGTCTGAATCCCGATGCGGAGCGCCGTGTTGATCGAGAACTTTCTGTCGGGAAGTTCACAGCGCAACTTGTGAAGATCCTTGCCGAGGAGGGTGATCATCATGAAGTCAAAGTCTCTGCCCTTGGTACCCTAAAAGGTTTTATCAGTTTTCTTCTTATCAACTGATAACTCACACAATCGATGAGCTCACAAAAGTGTTTACAGTTGGCGTGC
Source organism: Caenorhabditis becei (assembly GCA_900536315.3). Lineage (NCBI taxonomy): Eukaryota > Metazoa > Nematoda > Chromadorea > Rhabditida > Rhabditidae > Caenorhabditis > Caenorhabditis becei. The sequence continues at coordinate 347,744 of LR539372.1, forward strand.
ATCGCCGCTTTCAGCACGATTATCTCGATTTTCAGCTGCGATTTCGAGAATTTCTCCGTTTTCACAGCGATTTTGATGTCGTCGTCTTGGGATTGGAATACGGTTCCGTAGCCGCCGTCGCCGAGAACCGGACCCAATTTGTACTTTTTTCCTGAAGACAAAATGCATGTGCGCTCTACCGAAATGAGCTGTTTCATTTTTTCTATTTTTTATTTTTCATCAAATTCAGAAAAATAAAAAGGGTCATGCAAATTCGCTCTATCGAATAGAACGAACCAAATTTTTGAAAAAAAAGTTAAAATGCAAGTGCGCTCTACCGAAATGAACATTTTTCTCATTGTTAAGTTTTTAAAAAGATTGTGCAATTTCGCTCCACCGAAATAATCTGAATTTTCTGATTTTTTTCAAAAATGTTTGCCTGCAAGCGCGCTCCACCGAGAACCCCTAGTTTTCCCGCATTTCCCCCGATTTTTACCCGTTTCCGTGACAATTTCATCGTTCTCCTTCGGCAGTCGGTCCTTCTCGACCACCGGAGCCGCCGCCGGTTGCTCTTTCGGAGTCGGAGGGGGCGGAGCCTGAGCAGCCGCCGGCGGGATCGGAGGAGTCGCGACGGGCTGAACTGTTGGCGATTGCTGGGGCACTGCCGGCGGATCGGCCATCGGGTAGAAATGGCAAAATATTCGTGGCAAAGTTGAGTTGAGAGGTAGTACGTGACGTGTAAATGTCACGTGGAAATATCTGTTTTTCTGACTTTCTGATTGTGTTTTCTGATTTTATCAACGGATTACTGACACATTTTCGAGGCGTTTTGAAGCAGTTTTGATTAGTTTTCAGTTCTATTTTCATTTTTTCTCAAAATTTTTTTCAGAAAAAAGTGTCCTTTTCGTTGTAAGACCCATCTCCCCTGACACAGTGTATCGTTTATGTGTTGTACGCGTTGCGCCCGTTTCGTCACAAGGTGGCGCAAGGAGAAAGAAAAAGACATGTTAAAAAAGCGATATGCATGTACTACGATTACGAAAGGGACCGGTTCTGGCAAGGAGACAGTTGCGCGTCCTTGCCGCGCGGCAGACGCGCGCCAAGGTGTTATCGTCGTCTTCCGCGCCGCCGCCGTCGAGGACGATGATGATGCAACTGAAGAAAGTGAAAGTGACACTGCAAAAACGATTTGCCGCCAGCAGGGGTCGAACCTGCGACCTTGGGCTTATTAGACCCACGCTCTAACCGACTGAGCTATGGCGGCACGGGAGCAGCGACCCGCGGATGCCGTTATAAAAGAGCGGGATGGCGGCGCCCGAGGGAGTACTAGAACTTCTGGAAACTTCTGTAAATTTTGAATTCAGGGGCCCCTGGAGATTTTCACGTCTTCATAACTTCAAATGTGTTTTGTTTCCCCTATCGATAGGCCTATGAAACATCAATTCCAACCAAGAATTGCGAAACCTTACAAACAGTTTCCTTATAGGTGGCCCTGATCGCATTCCTCTCCAAAATTCTTACACTTTTCTGCAAAGCAAAAGCCTGATCGGATTATACTCGCTGTCCTTGAGACGAAACCTGAAGAGATAGATTACACCATTACAGTAGTGACCACCAAGCGGAACACAACGGAAACTTCCTTTCCTTTTCGATTCCTCAAAAAAGACCTTATGACCAGTCAATAGCACTGTTTCTTCATGTTTGGAGGTCTGAAAACGTGAAAAGTGGAAAACAATCGGCCATCTGATCGAGAGTCACATGCCATTGGCACCCGTGCCACTGCCGCTTCCAGCACTCTTGTGACTGCCCTCCGCGGGGCGCTGCTCCCGTGCCGCCATAGCTCAGTCGGTTAGAGCGTGGGTCTAATAAGCCCAAGGTCGCAGGTTCGACCCCTGCTGGCGGCAAATCTCTTTTTCGCCTTCGTTGGTGGTCACTAATGTTCAGTGATTGGTTCATTGGATGGATGGCGCGGGGGAGAGGAATCGAAGTGGGAGGGGTGGAAAGTGAAAGCGAAACCTGGCTTCGTTATGTCATCGAAAGTGGGCGGGGCTTCAGAAGAGGGTACTTATTGGCCGCGTTTCCTCAGTTGAATCATCTTCCCCTCACTGTTCACTCCTTCTAGTGTCTTATCTAGCAACAACTGATAGAAAGCCCTAGAAATTCCCCAAAACTTCTAGATTTCAACCCAACTTCCCCCTAGAAAGGCCTAAAACTGTCTGCCTACCTACAGTAGCGTCTTCACACCCAATTGAATCCGAAGAACACCTGTTCTGGCAATTTCCGACGGTACCAAGAAGATTCTGGTTTTTTTGGAGGAGGTTTCGGTCTCACAAAACACTCTTTTCTTTCTTATTCCAAATGTATTCAAAACCAGAAACCATTTTGAGAAAAGAGACGAGAGAGTGAGAGAGTGCAGAGAAAAAAGGGGCGGGACCCTCAGAAAAACCCGTTTTGGCATGGGGTGTCTTCAGGTGTTGTGCCCCATTTTCACATGTTTTCTCCCTGGTATTTTCACTATTTTCCCTATTTTCTACTTTAAAATATCGATCGGAAATCAAGGATCAGGTCTTGGCCGGATGCATATATTTCGCTTGCTCTGTCGCTAATATTGCACTCGCCCCGGCCTGATTTTTTGAAATTCTGATAATTTGAAAATGTGTAAGTTTAGGGTTTTTCCAATGTTTTTTCAGGATTCTACAGAGAAATTGGACCATGGAAAGCTGTTGAACAACTTCAGATTAAAAAAAAAATTTTTTTGAATTTTGTTTTTTTTTTTAAATAAATTTCCCATTTTTATACTTTTTCATTTTTTAAATAAAAAATAAAGTATTTTATCATCACATTTTTATAATTTTATCACTGGCAAAAATCCGGATTTTTTAAATCACAGAAATTCGCGAAAAACCACCATGATGATGCAAAATCATTTTTCAAACTTCGCGCCCATCGAGAGCGCGAGAGAGTGTGCAAAGCGTGGAGTGCGCAGACGAGCAGACAGTTTTTCATTTTTCTCAATTTTCATTGTTTTTTGCGATTTTCGCGGCGAACCTTGGGTTTTCTGTCATTATTCTCTTGAAATTTGATAAAATATAGCAAAATTCACATTTTCTAAACGTAAACACGCTGGAATTCTGTTAGAAATCGCTGCAAAACCGGGAAAAATAAAGAAAATCCCAATTTTCCAGAAAAAAATGGCAAAAAGTCGCCAAATCATCAAAAAATCGCTTCAAACCGTGCTTCCGACGTCTTCAACTCCAGAATACATGCCATCGACGAGTTTTATGTTTTCAAAAGTGAATCGGCCGTCCAGAAAAGCACATTTTGTCAAGGTTGCGTCGGAAATTGAGGTAAAATCTGAAAATAAATTAAAAAACCGTTTAAAACTTCAAACTCTCAGTTATTCAAAGACATTTATGGGGAGAATGAGCTGAAAAAGCTGAAAATCGACGATTCCACGTGGAAAGTTCTGATGGAGATGGACTGGAACGAGAGGTTCAGTTATTTGATGGAAATTCGAAAAGATTCTGGAAAAATCGAGGAAAAAGAGGGAAAAGAACAGGTTTCAGTGAGTATTTTGTCTAAAAAACAGGAAAAAGTATGAATTTCCCAGTGGTCCATCCAAAATCAACAACGTCTCGATGCCGGTGAAATGGTGTATGCTCGACATTTCCATAGTTATTTGGACATTTACGGAGAGGATTTCCGTCGGAATCTCGATATGAATTACGGAAGAAACTTAATGAAACAAGGGGAAAATGTGCGAAAATTCGTGGTTGACTGCCGATTTTTACGAGATTTTTCGGTGGTTACGCAGCAGAAATACACATAGTTTGTTGAAATTTTCTGTAAAAATGTATTTGATTTTTTTGTTTTTTCCAGTCAAATGCAAAATCTACACGAGGAAAATTGGACTTCAGACCGTCCGTTCTCAATAAATTTCGCGAATTATCAAGCAGATGCTCAGTTGATGGAGATTGCGAAACGGTAGTGGAAGGGATTCTCTCGGAAATTTTCGAAAATTCAAATTTTTTTCAGAATGCTGCTATTCCAATACGGTCCACCTGGAAAATACGAGAATTTTCGGCCGCATCCGTTCGCACCAGTGATCACTTCGAGAAGGATTCATTCTGTGGAGAAAAAAGGTGAATTTGAGAAATTCAAAAAATTAAAAGTTAAATTTTAAAAAAAAATTATTCAAAATTTTAAAACAAAAAATTAAAAAATTTGAAAATCCACAAAACTGCAATTTTTTTCAAATTTTAAAATCAGTTTGAAATTTTAAAATATCTGAAAAGTTGGCATTTTGAGAAATCAAAAATTCAAAAAAAATATTCAAAATTTTAAAACAAAAAATTAAAAAAAAATTTTTTTCAATCAAAATAGAAACTGGAAATCTCTGGAATTTTTGTTTTTTTTTTGAAATTTTAAAATAAATTTTTAATTTTTTTTAATTTTTAAAAATATCTCTAACCACTTTTTCAAATTGCTCAAATTTTCCTCAATTTTTGTTAAATTTTAAAAAACTCGAATTTTTTTTAGAAAACCTACTGTACATCTCTCCAAAAGCGACGCGATTCGTGCCGGACGTGCTTCCTCCGAATACGAAAGGAGTTGTGATCTGTCTGTCGAATGACTTTTCGCCGGCGACAAGTAGCACTTCTGCGTGTATTGCTGACAAAGTTGTGCCGTATAGGATTCCGTTTCGATTGTTTGTCAGGTGAACTCCAATTGAAATTATTTTTTTTTAATTAGCTGAAAAACTAAAAATTTCACTTCAAAACAACGAAAAATTGGTCAAAACCATTAGAACAGTTTCGCCCTGCACACCCCAAATTTCCCTTCGAGACCCCAAAAAACCACCAAATTCTCCAAAAACCGCCCATTTTTCCAGATCCGAAACATTCAAAGCACACCAAGTTCAACTCCCTCATCTCGGACGCATTTTTCGGGATTATTTCGACGGAGCCACCATTCGGGATAGTGTTTTGAATAATGTGAGAACTATCTATAGTTTCCTGTACCTTTCAAAAATTATTGAAAAATTTAAGATCGATGCATTACTCCAAAAACCAACGAAAAAGCGGAAACAGGTCGATGAAAGGGACGAGGTTGTACACAAAAATTTAAAATTTAAAAAGAATTTGAAATTGTAACTTTCAGGAATTCCGATCAGCGATGCACCAAATCAACATTGAGAATCGGTCGAATCGGAGGAAATAATGTCTAATTTTTGTTAATTTTTAAATTTTTAGGCTGTTTTTTAGGTAGCTTTCTTGTTTTGTTTGTTGTTTTTTGTTAAAAAAATCACTGAAAATCTGCTAAAATTTGCAACTTTTCAGGAATAGAGCGCATTTCCAATTGCGAAATTTTTTGTTTTCCGTTTTTTCATAATGATTATCCAGTTTTTCATCTATTATTCTAACAAAAAGTCGTAAATCGGGCACTTTTCAATCAGATCAAAGCACCAAACACACAGATGTGTCCTCGTCCAAAGTACCCATCTCACAGCCGCTTCTTTTCTTTTCGAAACTCGTTAATTGAAGGTGTTTCGACTCATCGGCCCATCGAATCAACAACTGTTCGGATCGGAGACGGCCGCGAGCCGGAGCCAGCTTTTCTCACATTTTTCGGCGGTTTTTATGTTGGTTTTAACGGTTTTTAGGGGAAAATGTTGGAAAAGCTTATTTTTTGAAGAATTCTGAAAAATCAGGTCTATTTGTGAACTTGAAAAAAAAAAGATTTGAAAAACTTGGATTTTTTGAAAATTAAAAAAAATGTTTTTTGAAAAATTTATTTTTTTTAATTTTTATTTTTCAAAAATAAAAAAAAAACAATTTTGTTATTTAGTTTTGATTAATTTTCCATTTTTAAAATTTTTTTTCACCTTCCACCGATTTTTAGTGAAAATCAGGTGTTTTTGGTAAAAAACGGCAAAATACCAAAAAATGCATTTTTTGTACTGAAAATTGGCGGAAACTGCTGGAATTTTGTTGGAAATGATTGAAAACATGCCTTTGTACCCATTTTCATCAGAAAAAGTCAAAAAACCTTGTCCAGAATCCGTATTTCAGCCAAAAACCATTTTCGTGGCGAGATCCAGCAGGTGACTCGTCGCAGGACGGCAATAATATTTATTTTTGAAAAAAAAATGCATTTTACATTTATATTCGAAATTTTTTTTTAATTCTTGCAATTTCTTTGAAAAAAACAACCAAATTTTCTCCGAAAAAAGAGAAATAAATCTGCAGACCGCCCATCAATAGCCTTCTAACGATGGTTTTCTCTGCTCATTTTCTCACTTTTCCAGTGTGACAAACACTCACAAAAAAGAGAAAAAGAGCCAGTTGTCACAACACAATTGATGAATTAATCTGAGAGAGAAACGCGATTTTCTCCACTTTTCTCTCGGCTCGATTTTTCAGTGTTGGCGCACTTTTGGTGTAGCGCCAGGGCACTGGAAAAGCGCCAAGGCATCAAGATCAGATTACCTCATTATCTATTTATTTATACAAGAGAAAAAGGGGAAAATAATGAGATCTCGGGAAGAAATCTCATTAGACACTAGACAAATGAATGCGAAATTTGTTCATGGATCTAGATGTTTTTCCATTTTTTTCCTAGCAGAATAAGTGTTTTTGGGTTACTGTAGCTAGAAAACTGTGCAATTTTTTTGTGAGATTGAGTGCATGAAAAACTACGGAAAATTGCGAACTTTTCGGGTCTCACCACGAAAACGGTTTTCTGCTGAATTACGGCTTCTAGACAAGGTTTTTCACTTTTCCTGATGAAAATGGGTACAAAAGTATGTCTTCAATCATTTCCAGCCATATTTCAGAAGTTTCCATCGATTTTCAGTACAAAAACATGCATTTTTGGGTATTTTGCCGCTTTTTACGAAAAACACCTCATTTTCGCTAAAAATCGATGGAAACTGCTGAAATATAGTTGGAAATGAATGAAAACATGTCATCTTACTCATTTTTCATCATAAAAAGTGCCAAAACCTTGTCCAGGAGCCGTATTTCAGTCATAAACCATTATCGTGGCGAGACCCACCAGGTGACTCACCGCGCGACGGCAATAATAACGCTTCATACGCAATAATCGTAAAATTGAGCTTCAAGATCTCGCCATATCCCTAATTACAGTAATCTAGCGAAATTACGGTAAATTGCGTACTCCGCAATCTACAGTAATCCGCAATTTCCTAATTTCTGAGCTTTGGCCGTGAAAAAAAGGGTCAACTAATGCATCATCGTCAACGTCAGTGCTAATGGGAAAACTTCTGAATCCATAATATCTCTTCTCATTTACATTTCCCAACCATCTTCTTTTCTTCTCTTTTTTTCTCATTTCCCGGCCGAAAAACCCGTCGGAGCATGAACTAATGCCCCCACAGAAAAAGCTCATCGAATCGGAAATTTCCTCCGGAAAAACGACCTCGACCAGTCACTTTTTACGCCATTTCCGGAGAGATTTTCTGGGAAAAAACGACAAAGAAAGTGCTTTGTTTTTTGAGTTCTTGTCACTCAAATTGACACTTTTCCATTATTATTATTCTCGCGTTTTGGCGGGAAAAGTCAGGTGTTGGAGGAAGCGAAAAATGATTTATTTTGACGGGTGAGAGCGGTTTTTTGGGAAAAGAGGAGAAAAATTGGTTTTTCGAGATTTTTGAGATTACTGTAGCCTGAAAAGTACGCAATTTGCATTTAAGAAAACTGATTTCCAAAAACCAAAACCAAAAACGAAAAAAAGCGTTTGTCACATTTCAAAGTTCTCTCCAAGACCACCCATTTCTCATTTTCTTCCCAAATTTCCCCTCATAATCCCAGTTTCCGCTCGCCCCGTCAGGAAGTATTTTAAGATTGCTTTTTCCTTTTTTCCCTTTGAAAAACACAATTTTTCTAATCATTTTTGCAGAAATTCACTGCGAAAAATGAATGGATGAGTCAACGGACAGTCAGTCGTTGTTCGCCACGTGGACTCGCGAACAAGTCGTTTCATATGTCAGGTACGACAATTTCACATTGAAAATGCAAGAAAAGAGCTGAAAAACGCTGAAAAACCGAAATTTCAAAATTACGCGTCAGGTATGGTGTCTGGTACGTGGCTGCGTACTTTGCATCATACCTCACGACAAATCTTCAAAATCACGCAGAAAATACCGTAAAAGCCAAGAATTTTCTCTTGTTTGCGCGTAAGGTATGTTGCCTCGTACGTGATTGCGTACTTTGCACCATATCCTACGACAATTCTTCAAAATCCCTTAAAAACACCATTTCTAATTAAAATTTCGCCATTTTTCCAGTTTTGCCTACGTGATCATCTCCATTCTGATGGTCCTCCTCTGGTCCATGTACCTTTGTATCGACGGCCGCCGGAACCCGAAAAAAGACACGAGAGTCATCCATATGCTTGCACAAAACGCATTTTTTCGAAGTGTACCGTAACCTTTTCTCACAATATCTAAAATTTTTTACATTCCCCAATCATTCCCTTGAATTGAACTTTTTTTTTTGAAATTTTCACTTTTTCAAACTTTTTTCTGTGAAAAAAATATAAAAATTTATAAATGACTTGATAAATAAATATTTTATTTGTGAAAAAAAAGAGGGAAAAGATCACGAAATCGTTGTTGTGCATTTTGAAATAACCTGTTTTGTTGTGGAAGAAAAAAAATATATGGAGAGAAAAAAATTTCAAAAAAAATTTTTTTTTTGAAAAATTGATAAAATATATGGGCAGTTTTACCGGAGTTCTGCAGCAATTCGACCCTGAAAAAAAAATGAAAAATCGATAATTGGAAAAAAATCAATACCTCAAAAACTGGCAACAAATGATGTTCATCTTTGATGAGCAAAAGTTGAAATGGCGCCGAACCGTCTTCACATTCGGTTTTGAAGAAGAGCCTAAAAATCGATAATTATCAATGGAGCGCACTTCCAACTTACTGTCCGGATGAGAGTGCAAAATGTCGTTTGAACTCGGAAAGTGTCATTGGACCATCGTTAGGGACATGGGCGACGACGGGCACTTTGTCGGGGCCTGAAAAATGATAAAAATGATCAAGATCAGTTTTTGTCTTCAAAAACTGCTCTGAAACATCAAAAAACGCTCAAAAATTGAATTTCGTTGCGAGACCCACACGACAAATTGGGGTATGCGCCTTTAAAGATTACTGTAGCTAAAAATTTTCGATTTTTGGGGAAATTTGACGAAAAATAGGTCAAAACGCTGGAAATTCACTGGAAATTCAGGGTCTTGAAGGAAAATTGAACTCTTTTTCAAATTTCTAAAAAAAACTCACCAATATAAGAAATCGTGATCAGATTCGACAGGTTCTTCCCTGTCTTATGCCTTCTTGGAGTTGTCGCCGACTGGCTCACCACCATTTTTCTCTGCCTGTGCTTCTGAATCGCTTCGCGGGATTCAGAAGACGTCGCCGAGAATGCCGACGGAGCCATGGATCCGATACCCGACGAATCGTACATTTGAGAGCTTTTCGATGAGCCGCCTTGGGTCCATTTCATAGGGGAAGGAGCGAATGAATCGACACCGGAACGGCTGAATGAAGAGGAAGCCGAGGAGTAGTGGCCACTGATAAGAGATTGGGACATTCTGTTATCGATTTGATGATGGCGGGGAGGGTGATGGGATGAGTGGTGGTGGGAGGATCGGGGAGGATCCAGAGGGAACTCTTTCGGATGGCCGGAGGATCTTCGAGGGGCACGGATGGTGTTGTGGAGGATGGATTCACGGGGAATCGGTGGAGGTGGTGGTTGAGGGGAGAGAGTCGCTGAAAAAAGAGGAAAATTAGGAATTGATAAGAATAATCAGTTGAAACTTTTTAGTTTGACCTAATTTTCAAGCTTCTCGTATACTTGAAAAAAATAGATTTTAGTCAGCTGATATCTCTCCAGTGATAAAAGATACAAAAAAGTGATCAACTGATAAAATGTCCAGAATTATCTCTTCTATCTTTTATCAATTGACATCTTCTCCCTATCTCCTACAGTAATTCCAGAAAATCGGAATTAATGAGAGCGAACTGCCCGAACTGCCCATTTTTCATGCAATCATATCTAGTGATAAGAGATACCAAAAAGTTTTTAACTGATAAAATGCTCCAAATTTGTTCCTCTATTTTTTTTCAATTGACAACTACTCGCTATCTCCTACAGTAATCCCAGAAAATCACGAAAAGTGAACGCCAAAGCCAACAGATTTTCATGACCTTATATCTTATCAGTGATAAGAGATACCAAGAAGTTGTCAACTGATAAAATGCTCCAAATTCAATTTTCTATCTTTTATCAGTTAACAACTTTTTTGTATCTCCTACAGTAATCCCAGAAAGTGGCCATAACTCAGCGTCACTTCCAAATACTTCATGAACTGATAACTTGTCACTGATAGCAGATACCAAAAACTTGTCAACTGATGAAATATGCCAAATCAACTTTTCTATCTTTTATCAACACCCCCTATCTCCTACAGTACTCCCACAAGTGTTCCCATTTCCCCGTTCTTCTCACAACTGTCGCAAACTCATTCATCAAAATTAGCGCAACCGGGACCCCTCCTAATCCGTCCATGGGAACCAGGTACATTCCTGACACCCTCTGATTGATTCCTGAGAACCGGATCTTCTTCCCTTACCGTTCTTCGACTTCTCCGCCTGTTTTCCCTTCGGACTTCTGGCCGCCGAGCCCTTCTGCGAGTCATCCGTCATCTTCATCTTCAAATAATCATCCAATTCCTCGTCCTCATCGATTTTTCCCAAATTCACATCAGCCTCCGTCCCATTGACCATGTCAATCGTCTGAAACTCGAGACAAAATTCTTTCGCTTCGAGACCCATTTCCTACCGTATACCGACACTCTTGAATGTCATTAATCTGCTTCTCCATCTCCTCGTTCAGCCGCATTTTGTCCATGTGTCTCATGAGTTTTTTGGTGATTTCCATTGCGAAATATCTTCTTCCGTGTTCAGAAGAATGGTCGAATTGTTGGCCTTCTGTGGATTTCGAGTCCTTTTCGACGCGAGGAACTGTGAAAGTGTGCGTGTTTTCACGTGCTTGCTCGTCGCGGACATGACGGATTCTGAAACTGGGTTACTGTAGGGGTTACTGTAGGAGATACGGGAATTTTGTCAACTGATAAAATATAGAGGAGATAATTTGGGACATTTTATTAGTTGACAGCTTTTTGATATCTTTTATTACTGATAAGATATAAAAGCAACAAAATCTGTGAGCTTTGGCGTTCACTTTTCGTGATTTTCTGGGATTACTGTAGAAGATAGCAATTAGTCGTCAATTGATAAAAGATAGAAGAGATGATTTGGGACATTTTATCAGTTGACAGCTTTTTGTTATCTCTTATCACTAGAGAGATCTGATTGCACGAAGAATGAACAGTTTGGGCAAGTCGATCTCATTAATTGCGATTTTCTGGGATTACTGTAGGAGATAGCAAGTAGTTGTCAACTGATAAAAGATAGAGGAAATAATTTGGGACATTTTATCAGTTGATCACGTGCTTGTATCTTTTATCACTGGAGAGATATCGACTGATTAAACCTTTCATACCTGTGAGCTCTATGTCCACTGGTTCCTTCCCCGGAAAACGACGAACTGACAGCTGAATCGTTATGAGAAGTGGTGGCATTGCAAACGTACGGCTGGCGAGTCGGTGGGTACATTTTCTCGAGTTTCCTGAACAATTCCATGAATCTTGGGTCCCACCACGAAAACAACTCACGTCTCTCCAAGTTTGCTGTGTCTGTCGTGTTTCGATTTCAAAAGTGCTTCGGCAGTGAGTTGAGTGGCTGTCTGGGCGGCGGATCGACGAGTTGTCGTGGTGGATGTGGTCGAAGACTTCCGACGTTCCATCGTGTTCTGGTGGGCGGCGTTTTGTTCCGAAAGGGTCATCTGGAGAGAGAGAGCAGAAGGTGAGTCAATCAAACGGGTCTCGCAACGAAAATGCAAGCTGTTGCGAAATGGGAATTACTTGAAGAGCTGGGGTTTTTTAAGTAATTGCTTCGCTGCGAGACCCAACAGTAAAAAGTGAGGTATGCGCCTTTAAAGGTTACTGTAACTGATGATTTTCAGTTTTTCTTGTGGGAATCTTTATTATGCACATTGTATCTCAAAATCGGAGTGGGTAGATTTAGGGAGTTGTGGGTCTCGCAACGAACGAAAGTTTTCGGCGCAAAACGTGCTGCGCCTTTAAAGCCGGGTACGGTAGTTGCGTGTTGTCTTTTTCCACTAATTTTCCTCATCTTCATCGGTTTTTCAACCGATTTTTGCACTTTTTCCGTCGAAAAAACAACAACAAGGATATTTACCGTGTAAAAAGTGCGAAAATCGGTTGAAAACCTATGAAAATGAGGAAAATGAGTGGGAAAAGACAAAACGCAACTACCGTATTCCGCTTTAAAGGCGCAGCACGTTTTGCGAAAAAACTTTTCGTTTCGAGAGCCAAATGACAAATCTTGGTTTTTTGGACTACTGTACCCACCTTATTGAACGCTTCGATAAACTCATCGGATCCCACAAATTCTTCATGTTGTCGTCGTAAAAACTCCAAGACAAAAGAGGAACAGTGCGAGAAAACACGATCTTCCAGTTCGACTCCGTGACGGATTTTTTCGCCAATCTGGAATTTTTTTTTCATTTTTTTTTCTATTTTTAGCAGGTTGTGGATCTTGTTTGTAACTTTTATTAGTTTTGGAATATATTTTTATCATACAAAAAATGTTTTTTTTTTGAAAATTTTAAATTTTAGTTGAAAAAACTCACGGGAGCCCGATATTTCGATGGAATTGATTCACAATTTCCAGTTCTCGACGACAGGAATTTCGAGTAAATCGATTTTGCCAATTGACTTTTCTAAAGTGATAAGGGGATTATCAGTGATTATCAAATCAATAAAAACCTCCGGTTTTCCTTCCAGAGCCATCCGTTCATAGGCGCGAATTGCGAAATACAAGTCGAGGTACTGAAAGGATTTATTTTATCACTTATCAGTCGCCTTATCACTTATCAGTAGACTTACTTGAGGTGACGAATACTCGATGAGCCATTCCTGAAACGCATCGAGGGCCAATCGATCGGATAACACCGACTCGAGACTTCGTGCCCAGCCCAGATGCGCACCTTCCATACACTGGAAATGATAAGCAGTGATAAGGTGATAAGAGAAAGGGAAATTGAGTCATAAGAAGAGGAAAAATGGAGAAATTAGCGAAAAGAGCCAGTTTTTCAAAAAAAATTAGAAAGTCAGAAAAAAGTGGGTGGTAAATTGTCGTAATCCTAATTCTTATCAATTCATGAAAAATTTGAAAAAAATTTTAAATCAGTTTCAATCAAGTAAAATGCCCAAATACAGAAGAGTTCAATTTGATAATTAGAAAAAAAAATTTTATAAAATTTTTCACTGAAAAAATGGTCTCAAAGGGAAAATTTCTGAATATTTGAAAGTTTAGGGACCTATTTCATAATCGAAATTTTTTTTTCACAATTTTTGAAAACTTGAAAAATTTTGGCAACATTTGAAAATGTATAATCATTCTTATCACTAATCACCCTTTAAAGGAAAAAATCGAAAAAAAGAGTTCCTTTGCGTTTTCCCACGCCACCTCTCAAACGTTTTCTGATAATGGAATGATGGACCGAGAGATAAGAGCAATCAGAAGAGACGCAGAGTTGGGAAGAAGAAGGAGGAGGTTGTGAAGGAAGGGAAGGGAAGAAGAA
>LR539372.1:361541-401378 GCA_900536315.3 Caenorhabditis becei
TTCTCGGCCCTGCCGGCCGCCGGGCGCCGTGTCGGAAGATCCCTTTGATGTTCGCCGCCGTCTCTCCTCCTGCGTCTCTTCTCTCTCTCGCCACCCCACACTCATTTATTATTTTCTCTCTTACATTTTGGCCGGGGGCGCTTCCTTCGGGAAGGCGGAGAAGGGGTTTCGTTTCGAAAATCGCGGCCAGCCGCAAAAACGATTCCCCTTTTCCTTTTGGCGGCACTAGTTTTGTGTTCTCGCCGCCTTTTGAAGTTGTTCCGAGGAATTCAGAAGTCGTTGGTTGGTGATAAGAAGGTCAGTGACGAGTATCAAAAGAGAAATTTGGAGAGAGGGATTTGAACCCGCGGGTTCTTGCACGAAAAGCTGAATTTTGCCGGCTGAGCCAAGCGTGCAACAGCGAAACGTCGTGTAAAGTGCAGTGATGAACGCGCGCTTTTTGGGAGCTTTCCAGAAGTTTTCAGAAGATTTCAAGGTCAGAATACTTGGAAATTTCTAGAAAGAAACGAATCTGAGTGGTTGTTGGTGGGAAAAAGAAGCGAAAGAAGATGAAGAAGAAGCCAAGACGACGACCTATAAAACCGAATGGCGACGCACACTCGAATTTTATTGGGTTTTATATCTCGACAGCTGCAGAAACGGCGCGACGGAGGCATCTTTCTCATCTCTTTACTGCCATTTTCCTTCTCATCTTCTTCTTCTTCTCAAACGAACAGAAACTTTTATAATCTCTTAAAAAAGAAAGGCGGCAAATCACAAAAGAAACCGATGGGCGCGAGATGATGATTAGAAAAGAAAAAGGACAAACAAGACAATAAACTGTGTTTCTTCGGAGAAAATGCGGGAAAACATGAAAAAGAAGAAGAAGGGAGTAAACGGTCAAGTGGCGATTAGTCGAATGAGGACGAAGAGGAGCCGGCCGATTGAGTGGATGTGGACAATGTGGCCGGGTGCGGAGATGGACGGTGCATTTGGGATGGGTACTTGGTCGGATCGAATTGGGAGACGATCAGGGCGATGAAGTCCTTGGAAGACTGAAAATTTAGAAATATTGGGAAAAATGGGAAAATTTGAGCCAAAGAAGACAAAATTAGGTGGATTCAGAGTTGATCTATGTTTGACTTGTTCAAATCCCTCTATAGCAAATTGAAAAAATTCCAAAATAAATTTTTTTGATTAGATAAAGGTATCAAATACAAATCTTCAGTTGGTCAAAATTGTTGACAAATTGTTTCGAAGTTGCGAAAAAAATCGTCAAAAATCGTCAAAAATGATGAAAAATGAGTGATCTTCTGTATGTTGCAAGAGCGCTCTGCCGCAGTTACAAGTTTTTTTAAACTTGGAAATAAATTTTTTCGGTTAGATAAAGGTATCAAAAACAAATCTTCAGTTTATCAAAATTGCCGAAAAAAATTTTGAAGTTGCGAAAAAAATCGTCAAAAAATGATGAAAATTTATGGATCTTCTGGATGTTGCAAGTGCGCTCTGCAGCACCAACGATTTTTTTAAACTTGGAAATAATTTTTTTCCGTTAGATGAAAGTGTCAAGAACAAATGTTCAGTTGATCGAAATTGCCGAAAAAAATTTTGAAAGTGCGAAAAAAATCGTCAAAAAATGATTAAACTCTGGTGTTCTTCTGTATGTTGCAAATGCGCTCTGCCGTACTAACAAATTTTTAAAATTTCATAATAAATTTTTTCGATTAGCTAAAGGTGTCAAAAACAAATGCTTAGTTAGTCGAAATTGATGAAAATTTTTTTGAAGGTGCAAAAAAAATCGTTGAAAATGGGGAAATTTCAGTTTTTTTTCCAGAAGGGACCATCTTCCGGGCCTACCTCATTCTCCAACATCTCCATGACCTCCTTATGTGTCGTAGTATTCGTCACAAACGTCCCATCGACTGCCAGAATCCGATCGTCAACCTTCAGCTCATCGTCGTCCGCCATGGATCCTCTCAACTTTGCAGTTACAATGACAGGACGGAACTGGTCACAACCACCCTGGGATTACTGTAGTTCAGCCAGAAACGGGTTACTGTACCTACCATAATCTCCAATCCGAGTCCCTGATGGATGTGGTCTCTCATGAGAATCACGATTCTCGGCGGGCTGCTCCACTCGTCCCCTTCTTCGAAAACAGCGTCACGACGGTCCGGAGAGTTGATTCTGGAATTCAGAAGAGGCTACCGTAACCCGAATTGATTCCGAATCTCACCGATTGATCAGCCAAAGAGTGTTGAGTCGAAGCATCCGATTCTCGGCTTCAATGTCATCCCAGACCTTCGATTTGACCGCCGAGTCCACAGAAGACGCATTGCGAATCAAGTCCATCATCTGACGCATTGCAGCGAGTTCCCTGGCGTAGAATCTGGTGGCCATCAGGTGCATGATGGTTTGTTTCGACAGCTCGTTGATGTGGTTCAGCATTCGTTCGTTCCGGCGTTTCTCCACGTTCAGACGGGCTTCCAGCATGCGGACCTCGCCGATTTGACGCATGTTGTCACGGACTTCGTCGCACTGGAAAATGGATTTCAGAGTGAAGAATTGAAGAACCGCGCGCTTATCACAGCCCTCTAGGTGGCAACTTGGCGCTGCACGGCTAGCGCAGCCGGGAACACTGTTGCCCGTGGCGCCGGAGGCCATGAGTTCAATTCCTTTTGCTCAAAATTGTCTTTTGCATACTTACCATCTTATCAAAAATGAGCTGCGAGGCCAGATCCGTCGAATTCCGATTCTTGGCTGCCAGGACAACGTGAAACTGCTGGATGACGTCGTCATACGCCGAAGACTTGGACTTGAGCTCGACGAGGTCTTCGATGGCTTCGTCGCGCTCTTTCAGAGCCTGCTTCTTGGCGGATTCCTCGTTGGAGAGGGCCGTGCAGACCTGTAGGATGGTTTCAGTCCGGCCCGGCCTAAAAAAGCCCGAAAAAGCTTGAAATACCTGGGTAAAAAGATTGGTCATGGCCTGAAGATGCGTGATCACATCGTCCTTGCTCTCAGCCGAAATCGCTTTCGACATTGCGAAATGGAACGATCCGGTGATACGGTTCATTTGATTAGACATTATCAAAACGTAATACAAAACAGGTTTATGTACTTCTAACGAGAGATAGGTGACCGAGAGAGACGCAGAGAAGCAAGGGGTGAGTTGGCGGGGAAAAGCGTGGAAAAGGTCACGGGAATATAAGCAAAGGGAGCACCGGTATGGAAGGAAAAAGAAGGGTCACGTGGAAAATAGGAGAGGAAAAGGGTTTATCACGTGCTCCGCGACTCATCAGAATTGTTGGAAGAACGGCTTGAAGTCGGCTCTTCGGCCATGTTGTACAGGTTGTAGCTGAAAGATATCAGTAGTGATAAGGAGATCTAATCAGCGATAACTCACATGGATCCATCACTATGCTCAATTGTCACTGTCCCATCGTCATCGCTATCTTCATCAGGGCAAACGAAGACAAGTTCCAGGTCTAGGTCGCCTTGTTGGACCTGAAAATGGGGATTTTGGAGTTGTTGGCGCTTTTAGGTTTCCTTGGCGCAATTCAGGATACTTGGCGCTTTTCTGGGTCACTGACGCTTTTGTGGATACCTGACGCATTTCTAGATACTTGGCGCTTTTCTGAATACCTGGCGCTTTTCTGAATACCTGGCGCTTTTCTGGATCCCTCGCGTTTTTCTGGATACTTTGCGCAACTCTGGACCCTGGCGCTTTTCTGGCGCAACACCTCTTGGCGCATTCTCGGATCCTTGACGCTTTTCTAGTTATCTGGCGCTTTTCTGGGTGTCTGACGCTTTCCTGGATACTTGGTGCTTTCTTGAATACCTGGCGCTTTTCTGGATACCTGGCGCTTTTCTAGTTGCCTGGCGCAGTCTTGCATGTTTAGGGCATTTTTGGATCCTTGGCGCATTTCTCACCTGTCCACTCAAAATGTCCACTGCTTCCTGGTGTTTGACAGTTCTCAAATCGTATCCGTTCACCGACAGAATCGCATCTCCCACAAACACTTGACCACATCGATCAGCCGGTTGACCCGGCTGGATTTCAGATATCACAATGGGAAGAGCATGTTCGGAGCCGCCCTGAAACATGAAATTGAGATAAAGAGTGGCCTAATTTTGGGTTTCTAGGCCATGGCCTAACTATTGATCTGTCAAGAAGCTAGACCACCTGATAACCAAGAGTACCTTAGATTCATGGCCTAAATCCCCTCTCTCTCGTTTTCTAGTCCCCCTTACCGTAATCGAAATGCCGAGTCCTTCGTGCGGATGCTTCGACAACACCACCTTCCGACTCTTTCCCACTCCATTTCTCTTTCGAAGACTCTTGAAGTCGTGCCGCATCGGCGCCGCTAATCCCTTCGTGTTACCGCGCCCTCTTCAAAAAATTTGAGGGTATTAGTGGAGTTTTCGGTGGGAAAATGAGGTCAGTAGGTCAAAGATCTTTGAGGGTTACTGTAGTTGACTTACCGGCATGCTCTAATGACGGTTTTGTGCCGATGGAGGTGAATTTCGGCTTCCAGTTGATTCCAGAGACGATCGTGTTCCACACCGCGCATGTTACGGCCCAGAAGTTGGATTTGTTGGATTCGGCCCGCTAGTTCCTGGAAAACAGGGCCAATTATAGGCTTTTAGGCCCAAAAACCCACTTTATCCAAATATTTCGCTGCCAGTCTAGCCCCAAAAACTTCTGTTTCAAGCGCCTGAATCGTCTTTTTCGATCTGAAATGTTCCCATTTTTTCATTTTTTCAGATTTCCAGTAAGCTCCGCCCACCTTTCGGACTCTTTCCGTGCCATTTCCAACTCACAAACCGTACTCAACCCTTGAACAAGCTCTGATCGAAACTGGGTCAACTGGCTTTCCTGAATAGAAAATAGGTGAAACGGGGGTGTACAGTAACCCGTTACCAGTTTCTTTTTGATCATATCCGACTCATGAGGAGCTGTTTTTGAGTGAAGTTGACATTGTAGAGAGTGTACTTGGATCATCAACTGCTCCACTTCTTTTTCCATGGATTCTCGAGCTGATCGAGCCTCGACGACTTCATTTCTCATTGCGACCATTTCCTGAAAAGAGGTTACTGTAGTTATAGGTGATTTTTTATGTTTTTGAAATAAATTTTTTATATTAGATGAAAATGTGAGGAACATATTTTCAATATGTCAAACTGGCCGAAAAATTTTTCAAAAAGGCGAAAAAATTCCTTGAAAACATTTTATCGTTAATTTTTGGGTTACTGTAGGTTTGATTTGATAAAAAACCACCAAGATGATTTTTTTGACTTTGAATTAAATTTTTTCCGTTAGTTGAAGGTGTCAAAATCAAATCTCTAGTTGGTCAAACTCACTGAAAAAATTTTTGAAAAGGCGAAAAAAATCGTTGAAAAAAAGGTGATACTTTTGGGTTACTGTAGTTTGAATTGATAAAAAACCATCAAGACGATTTTTTTTTATTTTGAAATAAATTTTTTCCGTTAGTTGAAGGTGTCAGAAGCAAATTTTCAGTTGGTCAAATTCTTGGAAAAAATTTTCGAAAAGGTGAAAAAAATCGTTGAAAAATGAGAAAAATGAGAAATTTCAGCATTTTTTTTTCAGAAAATACAATAATTTTTTTCAGCTGATATGTAGTTTCAGCTATTACTCCAAGTTCTAAAAAAGGGCATACTGTACCTTTTCCTGTTTGCTGATCGTGTGCATCATAAACTGGCACTTGTGCATCATTTGGGCGAAACAGGCACTCAATGAAGTCATTTTCTGGCGACCTTCGTAGGTGATCTCAACCTGGATGATTTTAAGGTACAACGATTAGGAAACTTAGGAACTAAGGGGATGATAACGACACAAAAGTGATAAGGTTACCTGATCTGAATCGATTTCTCCCAAAAGTAGGTCAAGGGACACGAATGCCTTGTCAAAGTCTTTTTCCAGAGACTCGGTCCAGCCAGAACCGCCTTCCATCTGAAAACGAGACAAGGTTACTGTAAGTACGCAAATTGTCGTGAGATTTGGTGTATTAAAGGTCTCGCCACGAAAAGTAGCGAGTTTTCGTGTCGAGACCCATCTTTTCATGTATTACCGTACTCCCGGACACCTCGAAATACTCGGATTCGGGATCGACCCGCAGAACCGACTGTTGGTGATGGTTTTGAGGCGAAGAGGCCGGATTTCGATAGAGTCGAGCACAATGCTCGCAGTTCATGGCTTCAGAGAGAGGAAGAGACAAAACAGGACTGGCTGGTGTTGATGATGATGATATTGGGTGGGGGAAGACGGCGAAGAAGCCGCGGGGCCGAGATAATCGAATTGTCGATGGAAAAGAGCCGAACCGGCAGGGAGGGGTGGATTCTTTTAAGAAGGCGATACGAAAATGTGTGGAAAGCGGAAGAATGGACGTGGGGTCGAGAAGAAGATACTGATGAGAAGAAGACACACTTCCGACACCAACCAACAAGAGTTGTCACTTTTGGTGTGAGTTCTCAGACACGTTCTGGGTTTTCTTGGAACTTTTTAGAAACTTTTCGATGCACCATGAGGTGCCTACCTACTGAATAGTGCAGTTTGTAGCGTAGCAGCGCAAAAACATTTTTCTTGCGCTGCTGGCAACTTTGTAGTATGTAGTGTAGCAGCGCAACATCATGTTTCACGCGCTGCTGGCACTTTGTAGTTTGTAGTCTGCCATCTAGAAGCCGCGCGTAACTTGGCGCTGCTCACATAGACTACAAACTACAAGACCTCATGAGCTTCTCGAAACTTTGTAGTTTGTACTTCTTCTCGCATTCAAATTTTCAAACTGGCGCCACGATATCTCGCAGCGGAAACTACAGTAAGACTTGCATTTTCAGGCTATTCTGCAGCTTTCCCGACTGTTTTTGAGTGAAATTTTGTTGGGAAACACGAAAAATTAGATGAGTTTTATTATGGAGACTACAAACTACAAACTACACATTTTCGCCTAATTCTGACCTTTTTCACTGAATTTTTACTTAATTTTCCAAATCTGCCCAGTTATGTCCAACTTTCCGTTCTCCCACTCGACTCCCTGACCCTTCCGTTTCCCATTTCCTCCTTCTGATCACCGTCTTTTCTCCAATCTTTATTTGTTCCACGAACGATTCTTTTTCCTCGTTTTCTTGTGCCTCAAAACGCCGCAAAAACCCGCACGCCGAGCCCCCAATTCGTAACTCGATTTGGACGGGGCTCTTTGGCTCCGTGAGCACATCGAAGAGCTCCGAGACACTAATTGTTTTGAATGCCGAGAAGGAATTGTGGAGCGGCCACGGATAATGATGATGAATTGGATCGAGCAAAAAAGAAGAGGGGTTAATCAAGCGGATTACGGTAGGGAGGAGGGTCTCGACTGGAAAATTGAGAGAAAATAAGGGGAGGCAAATAGGAAGATCAAGTTTCAGAGGCATTCGGTTTTGCATGAAATTAAAGGGACAAAGATCTGATTTGAACTGGAAAAACGGATGTTTTGGGCCTTTTTTCAAATTTGAAAACGTGTAGTTTGTAGTCAAGCAGCGCCGAAACATGTTTTTTGCGCGCTGCTAAAAGGTGTAGTTTGTAGTCTTGCAACTGCAGCGCAAACCATAGTTGTAGTTTGTAGTCTTGCAACTCCAAATCCAATATCACTTTTTTCCACTGATTTTTGAATCAAATAATCTCAATTTTCCAAAAAAAGAACTCACATTAGAAATAAAAAGTTCTAGAAATTGAGTATACGAATATCCGGGCCATGTTGGCGATGTGCTCCGCGAGCAGTCTTGGAACATTTCGAAGATCCGAATAGGCTGGATTAAGCCGTGCCGACGTTGTAAGATGAGCTGCTCTCCAGGAGTCAGTGGCTCACGAGAAGGGGAAAAGCGGAAAGAGAGACGACGTTGTTCGACAAATCATATTGTCGACGCGGCCCCCCGAGAAGAAGTCACAAATGGTTAGAGTGAAATGGCGGAGAACACGGAAAGAAGAGAAGAAGATATTGTTAGGACTTTTAGTTTCGAATCACATCTCGACCCCTCCGTTTTATTCTTCTTCTTTTTCTTTTTTGTTTTGCTTTTCTTTGGATAGTACATGTTTTCACATCACTTCCTTGTTTTTGGGGTTTGGAGCTGCGAGGCTACAAACTACAAAATGGGAGCAGCGCAAAATATGTTTAGGCGCTGCTAGGCTACAAACTACAAAGTTAGGAGCAGCGCAAAAACAGGTGTAGTGTTTTGCGCTGCTGGGGCCTAGACTACAAACTACAAAGTTGTGAGCAGCGCAAAAACATGTTTGGGCGCTGCGAGGCTACAAACTACAAAATCCATTGGCAGCGCAAAAGAGACTACAAACTACAAAGTTAAGAGCAGCGCAAAATATGTTTTGGCGCTGCGAGGCTACAAACTACAAAGTTATGAGCAGCGCAAAAACAGGTGTAGTGTTTTGCGCTGCTGAAGCCTTGACTTAAAACTACAAAATTACGAGCAGCGCGCGCAAAAACATGTTTAGGCGCTGCGAGGCTACAAACTACAAAATCGATTGGCAGCGCAAAGAGACTACAAACTACAACTTTTAAAAGCAGCGCAAAATTTCAAAACAAACTTGATTTTCAACTTTTCTTCAATTTAACTCAAATTTAACCTAGTTTCCTCCAATTTCTATCATTTTCCTGCTCTTTCTGAACTTTTCTTCTTTTCTGCTGATTCATCGTCTTCTGACCGAATTCTCAGTTTCTCACAAGTTTCTCACAATCAGCATAACATGCTTTCCTTTTTCTCACAATGTCATTTTGCAGACCGAGAAAAAGAAGGATATTTTCAATTTTGCAAGTAAAAAGAAGCCGGGGGAACTTTCAAACGATGCACAGTACCTTACGATAAATTGCGGACTTACAGTAGATGTGAAAAATGGAAAAATGGAAAAAATGAGAGAAAAGGCCAAAAACGACAAGCAATTTATTAAAGTACCCATCTTTTGGTTCAATCTCAGGGAAAAGGCAATTTGACACGGGCGGACATGGCAATTGGCACAAACTCATCCATCAAGTGGACACCACCAAAAGAGATGGATCTCATTTATCCTCAGAGCACTGTAATTGACGAGAAAATTCAGAATTTGGGGAGACTACAAACTACAGAATGGTAGCAGCGCGCAGACTACAAACTACAACTTTACAAGCAGCGCCTGAAACCGTTTTTTTGCGCTGCTCTACTACAAACTACACTGTTTTCCGAATCTATGATATTCTTCCAGAATTTTGCCCTTCGGATCTCTTCCAAATGAACAATTAGAATGGCTTCTTCTTCCTACGCTCACAATTACGCCCATGGGATCCTCGTTTCGGATATCGGATTTCCTTTCTTCGGATGGATTTGAATAAATAGTCGAAAAGTCTCTCGGCGAAAAGGAAAAAGTACTTGAGATATGTAAATTTCGAGAGAATGGGTCCCGTTTGGAATGGCCAAGGCCCAAACTTTTTATGGAGAGGAAGATGAAGTGGGTGACAGAAAGGGGGGAGGGAAGTGAGTGACTTTGAATGGCATTTCGCGGGCGAACGATGCGAAGAATTTGGGAAATAGGAAAAAGGTACTGTAGTTGGTTTACGGAGTATACACTTCACGACAATTCAAATAAAAAATGCATCAAATTTGACGACAATTCAGAAAAGTTTGGATTTGGATGGGTTTTTGAGAATCGCGTAGATAGAATGCACCAGATTTCACGAAAATTGCATGTCAAATTGCGTACAGTACACCAAATTTGACGACATTTTTAAAAAAATTTTTCGAACAATTTGAATTTACATCAAACTTTACGACATTTCAAGAAAGTTTGAATTTGACTGTTTTTTGAGAATTGCGTACAATGCACTGAATCTTACGACACTTTTGAAAACTTTCTGTACGTTACCGTATAGTGCATCAAATTTGACGATATTTCACATTTTTCAAAAAATTTTAGATTGCGTACAATGCATCAAACTTTACGACAACTCATCGAAATTCGGAATTCTATAGCTGCACTCAATGCACCAAATCCTACGACATTTTTGAATTACAGTCGGAAAATGCGTACTGTGCACCATACCTTACGCGCAAGGCGAAAAAACTTGAAAACTGGGAATCAGTACATTTCCAGCATTCAAAACACGAAAAAGCGACCCAAGGGACCAATTTCAATAAATCTCTGCCACGTCCCGGAAAAATCGATAATCCCCGCTTCTGCTTCCGCTTATCTTTTTTCGAAAAAGTTCCAGAAAAAGAAGACGTCCCGTCGGTTTTTGTGTTTTCTCTGGCACACACCACAACAATACTCGAGGGACGGCTTTGGTGGCTGGACCAATATATAGAAAGGGGCGGGGCCAAGGTTAACGGGATTCTGGAGCAATGTACTGTTTGATAAAGTTGAGGTACTGATAAGAGGTGATAAGAAGGTTAGAAATGGTAAAAGGAAGGAATGAAAGGATGCTTTTGGGAGGATTCCAAGACACATAATCGGTCTTTTGGGGGTGCTCTCCGGAGAGCCGGCGGAGGAGATGTTTGAGGGGGGCCGAGATGGGGTGGAGCATTTCGGAGAGAGGACCCGAAAGCGACAAGTTTCTTCACCCCTCAAATGGTCCCATGGGAAAGATAGGAAGGATAAGAGACGTCTTGCTTACCACCACCTTCCGACATCCGCAACACATGTTTTTTGGGGGAGCCATCGGAGAAGAAGAGCAGCTGATGATAAGATGGGGGGGATGAGCTGCAAGGGATTTATTGTTGAGGTGATAAGGAGGTGATAAAGTTATTGGTTTCGGAAATGATAATGGGGTTGAGGAGAGGGGAAGTTGGAAGGATGTTTTGCGCTGCTAAGGAATACTAGACTACAAACTACAATCTGGGGGCTGCTAACAGGGGAAAGACTACAAACTACAACTTTCAGAAGCGCCAAATTATTGAAATTTACTTGATTTTTCAGGATTTTACAAGGTTTCTCCTGAATTTTGTAAATTTTATCTCATTTTTCATAAATTGAGAGCTTTTTGGCGCTGCTAACAGACTACAAACTACAAAAACGGTTATCAGCGTCAGAGATCAAAAACGGAATGAATTTGCAACTGTATTCCTTATTTTGTCTTTATTTTCTCGATTTTTGTGCGATTTTAGCAATTTTGGGCGCCGCTCACAGACTACAAACTACAAAACGCGTAGCAGTACAAAAACCAGACTACAAACTAGAACAGATCCAAATGTTGAATTAGACCTCAATTTTTGCAACTTCTCTTAATTTTTCTTAATTTTTTGCCAAATTGCTCTCATTTTCCCAATTTTCCTAGCCAAATTGCTTATGGCGCTGCTCACAGACTACAAACTACAACGCATATGAGCAGAATTGTCTATATTTGAAGTTTATAGGCTACAAACTACAAAAACCGTTAGCAGCTCCCAAATCTCAAAAAACTCGAAAAAGCTTGGGTCTCATACCGAAATCAAGGTCAACCGGAGAAAAAAGGAAAAGATGAAACGAGAGAGCGAACCAGAAAACGTCTGGAAACCCAAGAAGAGAATTCGTTCTCCGGGAGAAAAAATAGAAACAGAATTTCCATCTTGTTCTTCTTCTTTTCCTTCCGTCGCCCCGCGAACCACTTGTTATGCGGAAGACACTAAAACACTTGTGGCGGTGCGTGACTGACTCCTTCTATGCTCCTCCCTTACTTCTTTTTCCGGAAGCTTCTCTCCTTAAGTACTGACACTTAATAAACGA
The DNA here is from genome assembly GCA_900536315.3 of Caenorhabditis becei. Lineage (NCBI taxonomy): Eukaryota > Metazoa > Nematoda > Chromadorea > Rhabditida > Rhabditidae > Caenorhabditis > Caenorhabditis becei. The sequence goes on from LR539372.1 coordinate 373,258, forward strand.
ATTCTGGAGAGGATGAGTAACTTCTGAAAAACCGAGAAGACGTCAAGACAGTTAATGCCGTTTTGAGCCTTTTCGGGATTAACAGGAGCAATTGGAGGGGGGTAGAAGTGGCCCGAACGGGTTTGGAGAGAGGTTTTTGGGAGAAGTATTGATTTCCCGATAAGTTATTGGGATTACTGTCAATTACCGGAAGAAAATGGAGAAAAATTGATACAACTACTTATCAGTTGATAACTTTTTGATAGCACCTAACGCTGGCCAGGGTGCGAAAAGTTTATCGATTTTTCCTAGGATTACTGTAGGTGATAGAAAAAAAAGTGTCAACTGATAAAATGAACTAGAGATAGTTTGCTATTGATAAAAATTTATGAAAAAATTCTGAACATCCGAAGAACATGAGAAATGGGGCTCAAAGTTAGAACTTGCCTCATAGCAGTTCAATGGGAGTTATCGATTTTTCCTGGGATTACTGTAGGTGATAGAGAATAAGTGTCAATTGATAAAATACTTTGAATGTAATTTGCTATTGATAAAAATTTATGTAAAAATTTAAAACACTTGGGGAGCATGAGGAACAAGGCTCAAAGTCCAAACTTCCATCAAAGCAGCTCAAATATCAGGATGCGAGTCAGTTATTGATTTTTCCCGGGATTACTGAAGGTGATAGAAAAAAGGTGTCAACTGATAAAATGAAATAGAGATAATTTGCTATCACTTAAAATTTTCAACAAAATTTGAAAATCATCAGCTGATAACGAAATGATAAGTCGAAAAAGTTGATCAGTCTTACTTGCTTTGAAAAACATAATTTTTCTTCCTCTTTCTGAATTTCTTTTTTCTCTGCCAAAATCTAAAAATCAAGAACCAACTCACCAAAAACCCTACAAAACACCCCGATTTCCGAACCTTTTCCCTTCCGGAATTCCAATTTCATCTAAAACGCGCCCAGAAGCTTCCCTCCCCGTGTTGATCTAATTAGCCATCCGGCTCTTCCTTCACAAACAAAAACACTGGATTATATTATCAAAAACTGCCACCAAATGGGTATTCGAAACACAAAAAATGGCCGAGGGAAGGGACCGAATGGGCCCGAAATTGATGGGTTCGACGCGATTTATGGGGGCCGCGACGGAAGATTTCTCATCTGGAGCATGACATTTTTGGAGGGAAGATCTTTGGAAAAGATATTGGATATGTATGTGGATGAGTGAGTGGTTAACAAAATTTTATTCAAAATGGAAGTTCAGATGAACATAGCGGCGAGGATTCCGGCGATTCCCAGGAAGATCGAGGTGGAGAGATGGGCGGATTTGAAGACGTTGTCCCTGAAAAAAATGAGGAGGTTGTGTGGATTTAAGGGATTGGGTCTCGCCACGAAAACGAAAACTGGGCAGGAATACGGGAGAGCGCTGTAAGACCCTAGTGTGGATTTACGAAATTGAGTTTTGGTCCCGCCACGAAAAGTCTGTGTAGATTTACGGAACAACCGGTCTTGCCACGAAAAATTAATTTGGGTCAATTTCCAGAGAATCGCTGCGAGACCCGGAAATAGATTGAGTTTGGGTCTCGCCACGAAAACCTCTTTTTGTAGATTCACGAAGCCCCGCCCCCTTACCAATTGTTTTCATTCTGAAAATGAATGCGTTTCCTGATGATCCTCATCGCCTCCTGATTCATATCCTGATCGTTCCTATCGCATTGTCTCATCCATTTTCCCAATGTTACCAAGTCAGTTGACCCAGATTCGAAGCTCAACGGAAGGCCCAGCACTGCCACGTAGCGGTCTTTCATGCAGATTTGCAGGGTTTCAGTTATCTGAGAATGTTATGACTCCGTATCCTAATTGGCTGCGTCGCGACTCACCTTGCATTCCAGATGAAAATGAGAAGAGCAGATGAAGTTGTAGTAGCGGAGGTTTAGTTGTTGTTCTGTGATCCCGTGGAGTCCGAGGGATGGTTCAGCAGCAGAAGCTTTGGAAATTGCACGCATTGCAGGAGGAATGACTTCTCCAGCGACGTCATGAGCAATGATTTGGCCTTGGGGCTCCGTGAGCATGCTATCAGTCACGTTATCAGCTGAGGATACTGTAGTCTCTTGGGCCAGAGCCACAATGATAACAGTGATGAGAAGGAAGAGATGGGGAACACGTATCATGGCTGGGTGATACGAATGAAGGAATGGAAAAGTGAGCGGGGGCGCTGTTCCCAACCACCGATTTTATGAGCCCGTGGGTTGGGAAACTGACTGTAAATCGGAGGAAAGTGGTGGGAATCTGAGTCAGCGGCATGGTTTTTGATGTTGGAATTGTGAATAAGGATTCAGATGACGTCATCCATCGGACTTAGATCAATTCGGGAAAAGAGAGCCTCGAAAGTTCGAAGTCTAATTGTAAGCTTCAACGATTTTTTTGAGACCTTAAAAAATTTTTTCAATGATTTTGACCAACTAAAGATTTGTTTGTCACACTTATATTTAGCAGAAAAAATTTATTTGAGAGTTAGAAAAATTTTTTCTAACACTAAAACTTCGAAATACAGTAGTCACTCTTTCATGGCACTAAATTGTGATGATTTTTCAACGATTTTTTTCGCACTTCAAAAAATTTTTTGAGTAATTTTGACCAACTAAAGATTTGTTTTTTACATCTTTATTTAGTAGAAAAAATTTATTTGGGAATCAAACAAATTTTCTCTGCTTCAATAAAGCATCTGAACTACAGTAGCAACTCTAAACAACCCGCCTCATTTTGATGATTTTCAACGATTTTTTTCGCATCTTCAAACATTTTTTCAAAAATTTTGACTAATTGAAGATTTGTTTTTTACATTTTTTATTATCAGAAAAAATTTATTTGGAAATTGGAAACATTTTCTCTGACTCACTAGATCGTCAGAATTACAGTAGTCACTCTAAACAATGGCGCCTCAGTTTGATGATTTTCAACGAAGATTTTTTTCGCATTTTCAAACATTTTTTCATTTAGTCTGACCAATTAAAAATTTGTTTTTTACATCTTTATCTAACAGAAAAAATTTATTTTAAATCTTGAAAAATTTTTTATCAGCTGAAACTTTGTGTATCTTTTCAGAGAACTTTGATGAAACATGATTGGAGAAAGGAAGATTGGGTCAAAATCTAACACTTTATCATCTTATCATTTTATCACCTAGATCTTATCAAATTTTCAAATCATCACAAATCCCCGATTCGTCTAACATTCTTCTCAACAAACTCCCGTGAAATAGTGAGGCGACCAGTTCTCCGATTGCGATTCGTCTTGTTTTTCCAGAACTTTCCATCGAAAAACGTCCAGTAGCAATAGGTTCCATGAGTCACTGAACTGACCCACTTAAGAGTTATCACTTATCACTTATCACTTACCAAGGATAAAGTCAATATTCGGGTAATTCCTTGCAAGTTCCATGAACAAATCTTCATTTTCCTCTAGAACTTCAATATCAGAATCACCCAAATTGTCGTAAGCTTTGAAGAAATTGGCTTGTAAACAGATTATGGGCTGAATGATAAGATTATCATTATCACTGATAAGAATCAACTCACAGTACTAGAAGTGTTTCTGATGGTCCGGAACTCTTCGTATTCTTCAAGAATTTGAACATTTGGCGGAAAATATGACATTTCGATGGAACGAAACAGTGATTGAGACAGTGATTACACGATCTGATAAGGGTTTTCACTGTTATCAGTTGAGGTTTTTGCGAAGATTTTCGAAAATTGGAAGGACTGGGGAAATCGGGAAGAAGTCAGGGTCTTTTTTTGTCTGTGATGAGCTGTAATCACTGATAACGAATCAGTAAGGAAAGACTAGTCATTGTCTGACCATTTTCAAATCAAAAATTAGCATAGGATTGCTAACAAAGAGATCAAGAGATCAATTGGGTCAACAAACAGAAAAAACGGAATTTGAAATTAGTAGATTTATTGAATGAAAAATATCACATCACAATTATCATTATCAATTATCAGTTTCCATTATCACTGCCAGACGCAGAACATAAAGTTGGCTCTTGTGCTGATCGTGGCCACTTTTCCATCAGCTCTCCGAACATCTCTTCCTTGGCTCAAATCGATGTCCTTCCCGTGCGATGACCTGTTTTTCGGGTTCCATGGCATCGTTTCGACTCCATCCAAAATGACGTCGACCATCTCTGGAATGTCCAGAATCCAGGCGTCCACCGTGAAGTTCTCCAGGTCCGGAAGCAGTCCTTGAAGCCATAATTTGATGAGAACATTGCATTGGGGAAGGGTGAAGTTCCGCTGGATGTCCACTTCCTTGCACTTCATCGTCTTCAGAAGGTCCTCCGTGAGCCAGCTTCCAGAGCCAAGGTCCAACTTTTCCATGGTGAGTGGCCCAGTGTATTTGGAGTCTGGGAAGTCCTCGGGAAGAATCAGATTCTTCACGGTGACCTTCTGAAGCACAAATGTCAACTCAGGGCCGCTGTACCTGTTGGTCGGGAAGTGGAAGTACTCGAGGGATCGGGTGTGCTTCCAGACGAGCAGATCGATGACATCCATTCTGGGAATAGTTTCCAGATTGAACTTTCCGACGTTGCAGATGGTCAGGATGGCCTTGGTGAACCGATCCATGACATCCAGGTAGAAGGCGTTCGGGCGGTTCGGTTCAGCAATCACCCAGCACTTGTCCATCTGGCACACCTTGATATCGAGACCCCCGAGAGTGATGACATGGAGTGTGGCATTCGGTTTCCAGGAGGCAAAGTTCGGGTTGATGACGATGACAAAGTCCTCGTCGTCCAACTTGATCGTGTGCCTGTTGGCCTCGTCGAACTTCCAGGTCAAGTTGTCAAGCTTCTGTTGGAGGCACTTGGCCAGGGAGCAGGCTTCTGGGGAGATGGTCGAGAAGTTCAGCAGATCATCGAATTCGAGGTTGCTGAGAACTTCGAGTTGGGCCAGGAATGGCAGCTTCATGATGGTGAAAACGGCAGCAGAAGACATGGTAGACGAGGGTCAGTGTGAGGGGACTGAATGAGGGAAGGGTCAGTTGGGAAAGTGGCGATGCGACGCGGACAGAGAAATTTATCGATTCAGGAGACATCTAAAGAAATCTGTTCGTTATATGATCGCCACAATGTCATTGTAACCTGAATGAGTTGGATCTGAATGTGTCAGGTGCAAGGAATTGTAAGGTAGTGCACAATATGTGGGACAGTAATAAGGAGAACTGTTCTGAATATCACAGGCTTGACCGTTTTCTGGTCAACCTGATCTTGTGTGGTTGATCGTAAGAGAGCTCATCTTTATTCGGTGTCGGTACAAGAGAAAGGTCGGCCGCAGCTAACTCTACCGATACGTGTATCAAGAGTGTGGGATAGTAGCCGGAGCCTGGCAGGTGGTTTGTGGGAGCTGCGGCGGGGAGCTGGGGTTAGCAAGAGAAACGGGAAACTCAAGATGTCAATAACTAGAATATAGTTACTGATATTTCAATCACACTCATCATAATTGCTAATTCATTAATTAGAATTGTTAATTATATTGGGCGGATCTCTGTGACATAGGGAACAGGAACATTCACATTCAATAAAACGAACATCTAGTCACTACGACTATTCTTTTCCCCCTGTTATTCCTTGTTATAGAGGCTGGACCTCTATAGCAAGCTCGTCCGAATTCACTGTCATATATAGTCCGAATTCACTGTCATATCGGCTGATGGAGGCGTTAACTGCTTCGTCTTGAATACTCATGACGCTTTCATGGACCATTCATGGACCATGAAAGCGTCATGAGTATTCAAGTCGAAGCCGTTAACGCCTCCATCAGCCGATACAAGAGACAGGACAGATCCTAAGCTGAGCTGTGACAAGAACAAAGAACTGACGGAAAGTGTTATCAGTAAAACACCGTTCAAGTCACATGAATATGCGACTGCAATGAGTAAATAGATTTGAATTCGAAATGTGAGAAGGTGAAAATCAACAGGTTTAACAGAGTTTATTCATAAACTTTCAGTGGGTGGAACTTTAGATTTGAACACCGACAGCGCGTGCTTTCTGTTCGATGAAATGACGATCAAAATTGATTTGATCCATCGGTTCATCATAGAACGACTTGTTGGTCCAGTTTTCTCCGTTGTAGAAAGTCCAGTAGCAGCGCCCATCGTGGGTCACTGAAATTCACAGATTATCTCAGATTATCATTGATTATTACCTAGGCCGAAGTCAATATCCGGGTTCGTATCGGCCATCTCCATGAACAATTCCACATTGTCTTCCAAGGCTAGAGTATCCGGAACATCCATCCGATCATCGACTTTCCAATAGTTGGCTTGAAGACAAATTATAGCCTGAATTGAATGATTTTCATGAAACTACTATCAATATCAAACTCACAGTGTTTGAAGCATCCCGAATGGCTCTGAACTCGTCGAACGTTCTAATGGTTATAACATTCGGCGGGATGGCCATCACTTCGACGAGGAGTGAGCAAAAGTGGGAAAGTGATGGCTGATAAGGGGAAATAAACCATTTTTAAACTGCCTCGCTTGTCTCTGTTCTTTGTTTTCTCTGAACCTCTAAATCAACAAACTTTCAATGTTCTGGAAGGTTCCGAATTTGATAAGAAATTTTCAATTTTTTGAAAAACTGCTATTGGAATTTGGCTAGGTCCAAGATGAAGTCTAAAGACCTATCAACAGCTTATGGAATTTTCAGGATTATATGTTGGAATTCAGATGAACGACGTCTTCTAAAACATTTCTACCAAGATTTCGCAACATTGTTCCCTTCCCTCTTCCGCCGCATTCTCTCCCTGCCGCCGCGCCACCACCGTTCTTGTCACCGGCCTCGTATTGTCGGTCGTCATGCGGGGGTATAGCTCAGTGGCAGAGCATTCGACTGCAGATCGAGAGGTCCCCGGTTCAACTCCGGGTGCCCCCTACTTCTTTTTCCTCACTTCGCCTTGCCTTTCCGTGAAATCCGCGGATCGCTAAACGTGCCAATTTGGCCATCTCCATCTTCTTCAATCCACCCAACGATGCCAATTTCTTGGAGCTTTTCCGTGAAAAATAGGGGGGAAAGAAAAGAGAAAAAGTTTTTTTGGGCAATCTGATTTTGCCAATTATCTCGTCTTTCGCTTCGCACCATGTGATTTCAGTTTGGAGAAGATGGGGAAATTGGATGAGAAAATGGGCAGGGAAACGAGATAAACTGGGCTGGGACACCCACGCAGCACAGAATGACAAAGATCTGAAAATGGAAATGGGAATGGTGCCAGGATCGAGAAATGCGCCAAGGCACCAGGAATGAGCCAAGGATCCAGAATTGCGTCAAGGAAAGCCCTAGGAAAATTCGTCATAGATTCAGAAAAGCGGCAGGGATCCAGAATTGCGCCAAGAATCTAGAATTGCGCCAGGGGTCCAGGAATGCGTCAGAGATCTAGAAGTGCGTCAAAGAAAGCGTCAGGGATCCAGTAAAGCGCCAACGAACCAAAAAAGCGCCAGGAATCCAGAATTGCGCTAAGGATCTTGAATTGTGTCAAGGAAAGCGTCAGGGGTCCGGAGAAGCGCCAAGTCCCCGTCGTCCGTCGTCCAACTGATCTCCAGATTCCTCGTGCACCATCTGAATTCTGAATTCCCCAGATGACGTGCCTTTTTCTCCTCTCAAAAAACGGAAGAAAACACTTTAAAACTGACGCGGCGCCACAAAAAACGTATGCAAATTGGATTCGTCAACGTCGCTTCCCGCTCCCTTTTTCCCAAAAGAGGGTCTCGAAACGAAAATCTCGAGAGTCAACTTTGCTCTTTTTCGGCAGAAATGAAGTGCACACAAAAAGAAGAAGAAGAAGACGTCTTTTGCGTGTTCCCTTGTGGATTCGAAGAAAACCTTCGGAGAAGAAGGGGTTGATGGATGAAAGAAGGCGCATAAAACAGCCAAAACGCACACAAAACATCAAAAACATATCCAAAAGCGAAATGGAGATGATGTGTGGGGTTATGGATCTGGCAGTGGCGTCGTTTTGGTGCATTGGCGCAATTTTGGGTCCCTGGCGCTTTTGTGGATCCTTTGGGCTATTCTAGGTTCCTGGCGCATTCCGGGATCTTTGGCGCAATCATGGAGACCTGGCGCTTTTATGGATTCTTGGCGCATTCATGGATGCCTGGCACATTCCTGAGCCTTTGGCACAGTCCCGGACACCTGGCGCTTTTCTCGATCCTTTGCGCATTTCCATATCCTTGGCGCATTCCTGGCTCCCTAGCGCGTTTCTAGTATCCTGGCGCTTTTTTGGATTCATGGTGCATTCTTGGATCCTTGGCGCATTTCTCGATCCTTGGCGCATTCTTGGCCCCCTGGTGCGTGTCTAGTACCCTGGCGCAAACCTGAATACTAGCGCTGTTTTAGATCCTTGGCGCAGCCCCGGACACCTTACGCTTTTCTCGCTCCTTTGCGCATTTCCAGATCCCTGGCGCTTTTCTCGACCCCTTGGCGCATTCTTGGCTCCCTGGCGCATTTCTAGTGCCTTGGCGCAACCCCGATTCGCTGGCGCATTCCCAGTGCATCTCCCCTCTCGTTTCCAAGCGCTTCCATGACTACTTCCCCCATAAAAAGGGCAAAAAGGGCATCTCTTCCCCCCAAATTTTCCTTTTCTCTTCTCTTTTCACAAAATTTCCCAAATTTTTCTTCAAAATCTCAGCGTCGTCGTCAAAAAAAGGGGGGATGCGTCATGTGAGAAATGAGGGTCCCGGATGTCCAGGGACTTCTTCTTCTTCTTCTTCCAGATGACGTCAGCTGCCTTTTCTCTTTCCGAAATGTATCGAATCACACAGTTTTCACACTCTTTCGTGACGTCAAACAAGACGGGAAATATTTGCCCGAAAAGGGGCGGAGCTTGTACCAGCTGGGGGTTTCGGTGTGGACTTTTGGTTTTTCATGAGGAACAGGAGAAGCATTTTTCTTAGCAAATTTACTTGAAAACCGCCGAAAATCTGTGAAAAATCTATTGAAATCCATTGAAAATCATGAAAAGCATGCGGCAGACGACGAGAGTCAAGAGGCGAGAGAGTGTGCGAAAGCGAGAGGGTAGGCGAGACAGTCAGACAGTTTGGGGTAGAGACGCAGAGACAAATTACTGGAAAAGCTGGAAAAAGTGGAATTTTGACTGTTTTTGATGGAACATGACTAAAAAAGGGAAAATTCTGAATGTTTTCATAGTGTTTCTGACAAAAATTAGGCAAAAATTCATGAGCTAAAAATTTTTCCCAAAAATTTCCAAATTTTCCCCAAAACCCTTCAAAAATCTCCCATTTTCCTCGCCGATTCGTAGCCTGTAATTTGCTCTTCTCTCCCTTTCCAAACACTACAATTTTCTCCCAATTTTCGCCCATTTCTCCCAATTTTTCCTTCAGTTTCTCACGAGCTCACTCGGTTTTTTTTGTTGCTCCAGCGATATCAGTTTTCTTTTTCTTTTTCTTTTTTCCAGTTCCTTTTTGTAATTGAATCCGAAATCCCAGAAGCAAAAAAAATGGAGCAAAATACAAAAATTGGAGTCGGAGGAAGTGGAAGGGGGTACACTTAGTTAGGCGGTACTTATGGCATGAGTAAGAGTTGTTGACAAGGATTTTTCTCGCATTTCTTAAAATTCCCGAGGCACGTCATCAATTTTTGATGATTGACGCACTTTTAGTGCGTTGGCGCGAAATTGGCGCTCTCCAGGTGCCTTGGCGCATTTCGCAACTTTTAGTACTTTAAGATGTCCTTGGCGCTTTTATGGTTTCTTGGCGCAAAATTGGATGTCCTGGAAGATTCCAGAATCCTTGGCGCTTTTTCGGATCCTTACTGCAACCCTGGTGCCATTCCCGTGCCTTGGCGCTTTTCTCGATCCTTGACACCATTCCCGTGCCTTGACCCAACTCCAAATTCTGACGAGTTCCCTCACGTCATCTTCTTCTTCTAAAACCAGAACACACACCTTCCCTCTCTCCAAATTCCCATTGTCTGTGGCCCCCGCACCATGAACTTGGCTCGTTGCCAAGTAGCTTCAAAAAGAAAAGAAGAAGAAGAAGACGTCTTCTTCTTCTCCTCCTCTTCCGAATTTGATTTCGGAGTCGGGCTCCCCGCCTCCGCAAGCTCCGCCCCCTTCTTCCTTCTGCTCCGTTTTCTCACTTCTCCTGAAAGAGAAGGTCTTGAGAACCTTTGCACGAGAAAAGCGCCAGCGATATTTCCATATTTTCCCAAAACTTCTCTCTTTTTCTTCCAAGAAGTGCCAATTACCCGTGAGTGACCAGAGCCGTGTAATTTGCAATTCCTCTCCGTCTCACTCTTCACTTTTTCCTGTTTTTCCCCCTATTTTTCCGAAAGCATTTTCAATCTTTTAGGTTTAGGAATGCGCTTACGCAAAAGCTCTAGACAAGGTGACGTACATGAAGGGCTTTTTATAGAAGCAAGGCGCCTTTCTGGTGCCTTGGCGCGATTCGTAGAGCGGGCGCAATTGTAGTGAGTACAAAATTTCATAGTTGTATAGTTGTATAGATGGACTTTGTGAATTCAAATTTTCGTCGAGATTACGAAATTTTTGTACTGGCGCACTTGTAGTGCCTTGACGCAACTCCGGTGCACTTAAAGTAAGTCAAACTCTTGCTGGCGCCTTCCCGGTGCCCTGGCGCACTTTCAGTGCCTTGACGCAACTCCAGTGCGCTCAAATTAGGTCGAAACTTTTGCTGGCGCCTTCCCGGTGCCCTGGCGCGTTCCCGGTGCCTTGACACAACTCCGGTGGGCTCAAAGTGGATCAAACTTTCGCTGGCGCGTTCCTGGCGCCTTCCCGGTGCCTTGACGCAACTCCGGTGCGCTCTAAGTAGGTCAAACTTTTGCCGACGTCTTGCTGGCACCTTCCCAGTGCCCTGGCGCACTTCCGGATCGCTCCTGAACTTTTGCTCACCACTCGGAAATCTCTCAATTTTCGGATTGCCCACGTATTCAATTAGTCTCCAATTCTTTTCCTTTCTCTCCGTCTCTGCGTCTCTCCATTTCTCACACTCTCTCGTCAGTGCAAGCATCCGATTTCACAGTGGATCTTTCTCACGCCCCCCCCCCTCACTTTGGATATTTTTTCCATATTTTTTTCGGTTTTTTTGGGAGTTTTTGGGGCAAAGAGAGAGAAAATTTTGATCTGAAAAAAATTTTTTTGAATGGTCCCTAGGGATCAAGATTTTCGGGAGAGATAAGGGGTGAGTGGGCGGTGAATCTGGTCTAAAAGGGTCATGTCTTTTCTTGGAATTTTCGAAAAATCTTGGGAAATCTAGACTTTTTTTGAAAGAAATTTTCAAATTCCCACGTGTCCCTTAGCTCCGCCCCTTTTTTCCTCGCTGATAAACCGAAATTTTCAAATTTCCCGCCATTTCTGCTCGAACAACTGACAGCTCGTCTCAACTGACTAACTAACTACTTGGGTTTGTTTGATTTTCGAATAAAACAATGGTGCGAAACTTTTGTGAGCAAAGAAGAGTGTGTGACATGTGTTTGGACACGTTTTGACGTGCGTTGTTGAGGAAGTTGGACGAATTTCGAGGCGAGGGATGGGTTGGCGCGAAATTTGAATTTTTGGGTTGTTTACCAAATGCAAACGCGCTCCAACTCAAATCCTCTATTTCCCATGAATTTCCGATGTTTCAAATGCGCTCCATTGCCAATTTTCATGACATTTCGCTTTTTCTCATTTTTTCTCTCTATAGAGCGCATTTGCACCCAGAGTCCAATGGGGCGCACTTACTCATCGAGGGTGGCGTGGGCTCAAAAACCGCGAAATCAGAACCACTACAAAACAGTGTTGTTTATCTCTTGATCATCCAAATTCTCTCCCTTCGCTGTCTGCGTCTCTCACACCCACACACTCTCTCGCCCCCGCTCTCTCATCAAAAAACTCGAAAAAAGCCGAAAAAATTCCGAAAAAGCTGGGAAAAATCTCTCTTTTCTTCCTTTTTCTCTTCGAATTATTCATAATGGTGAAATAGTGTGTGAGACGAAGAGACGCAGAGAAAACGAGAGCGTGAGACAAAGTTGGCGGATTTTTGGTTTTTTCCCCCGGGTTTTTTTGTTGAAATTTTTTAGACTTTTTTGAAGTTTTGAGCTTGAAAATGGGTCAAAAAGTAGTCGGAAATGTTAGAAAATGATGTGAGAAACGGGAAAAATGATTGGGAAATCTGGGATTAGCTGACGGATTTTTAGAGAAATTTTTGGAATTTTCTGGCTAGTCATGCCATTTTTTAAAGTGATTTTCAGGTGATATTAGATTTTTAAAAAATATTTGAGAAAGGATGGAAATGCGCCCTGATGAGAAAAAAATTTTCAAAAATTTTCAAGATTTTTTAAAATTTAAAAATTTTCTAAAAATTCAACTTTGCTCTATTGAATTTTTTTTTCTTTTATTTTTTCCAATGTTTTCAAATTAAAAAATAAATTCAAAAAGTGATGAAAATGCGCCCTAATGAGATAATTTTTTTTCAATTAAAAAAAATTTCAAAATTTTCAAAAAATTGCAAATTTGCTCTATTGAGAACTTTTCTTTTAGCTATTCCAATGTTTGAACTTCTCAAAAAAATATTCAAAAATTTATGAAAATGCGCTCTAATGAGAAAAAAAATCAAAATTTTCAAAACTCAAATATTTCGCAAAAATGCAAATTTGCTCTACTGACAATCATTTTCTTCCTGATTTTCCACTTTTTTCAAAATTTCAAATCTCCCGCCAACCCGCCACTTTCCAGATCCACCATGACCTCAACTAACCCATCTGTGCTCTCGAACAACGGCGTCAAGTTGATCATCTTCGACAAGGACGGAACTCTGCTGGATTTCCACAAAATGTGGCTACCGTATGCCGTAAATTGTGTCCGACTGTGAGTAGTGATAAGAAGATAGTGATAAGGAACTGATAACATTTCAGTTGCGAGTCGGCGACTGGCCTTCGCGTCGGACCAGCTATCTACAAGACGCTGGGAGTCGATCCCGTTGCTGGAAAGGTAAGACTTGGGCTTCTAGGCCATGGGATCCTAGGCCACCCTTCCCTTGGGACCACCTGTTCTCTGAACCCCCAATCTCTTCCAATCTGACATCATCTTCCCAAGGGAAATGGAATTTGATCACATTTTCTTTGGTTTCTCCCCCTGTTTTTTGGCCATCCATCCGGTTTCAGGTTTCGATGGGCGCCCTGGCCGAGAAGACGTTGACCGGCATCCGTGAGGACGTCTCGTTGACACTTCAAGTAAGCCCTAGGCAAAGTCCTCGGCCATCCCCCGACTTTTCAGACATTCGGAGTCAACCCGACCGAAGCGGACGCCATCGTTCAGGGATGTGTTCCGGAGGCGTCGCCCGGAGAGATGTCACCGGTTTGTGACATGCCGGCGTTGTTCTCGACGCTCAAGGCGATGGGAATCAAGATTGCCGTGTGCACTGCTGATTCCAGGTGGGGACTAGGAATCTCACTTGATGGCCTAGAAAATCAAATAGGCCAGGGAAAGGCCTGAAAGGCCTGGGATCTAAGCCTGATCGGCCTTAATGGCCTAGCTTTTGGTATCGTTGCACCCGAAAACTGCAACTCGCATTCAAATTTTCGAAATAGGCGCGCACGATATCTCGTACCGAAAACTACAGTAAGTCGTGCATTTTTCAGTGTTTTTCGGCATGTTCAAGTGCATTTCTGCATTTTTCGCATTTTCTAACAACAATTTACTCGAAAACCGCCCAAAAACACTAGAAAATGCAAATGGCCTAGATTTCAAGCTTTGCGGACTAGAAATCCAAAAAGCAGAATCATGTGACCTTTAACCAGCATGACCTAGATTTCAAACTTGATGGCCTAGAAACCCAAGTTTCTCTTCCAGAACCGCCACGATGGACCAGATGAACAAGATGGGCGTGATGCGTTTCCTGGACGACGTCGTCTGCGGAAACGACGTTGGCATCGTGCCAAAACCCTCTCCACACTGTGCCATCCAGATCTGCAAACGTCTCAACGTTGAGCTTAAGGTTTTTCATCAGTGGAGCGCACTTCCAACTCTTTTTCTTTTCCAGGAGACCCTGATGGTCGGTGACACGATTGCCGACTTGAAAATGGGAAAAGTCGCTGGACTGCGTGCCTCGGTCGCTGTGATGACTGGCGTCGGAACTCGCGAAACACTCGCTCAGTACTCGGATTATTTCGTGAGTTTTAGGGCGGGAATTTGAATTTCTTGGAACTTTATCGATTGATTATCGATTTTTGCAGCTCGAAGACATTAGCGAACTGCCACAACTCATCTCGAAAACGATGAACGAGGACACGAAACGCGGATGAACCAGTCAACCGAAAATCTTCTTAAATCCGATAAAAGTCCCTGTCGTGCTTTGTAAATAGTTTTTCTCTAACCGTCTGCACTCTCTCACTTCTCCACTCTCTCTCTCTCTCTCCCCAGTCTGATCTTTTGATCTCGAACCCTATCCCCAATTGATTTCTTTTCGATCTCCCCACTTTTTTTTTCCAAATTTCTCTGAAAAGCAATAATTTCTTCCGATGAAAATGTAGAAAATACGAGAAAATTTAGATTTCTATTGAAAAAAAAACACGATTTTTTATTTCAAAATTAAAAAATTTGACCTAATAAATATATTTGTGCATTTGCGCGTCAGGTGTGGTGTATTGTGCAAACAACAAGAAAACAAACAAAATTGGTTTATTTTCGATGGCAGAGCGTGTTTTCGATGGGAAAAATTTTGAAATTTGAATATGAATTCGGGGCGAAGAATTTCGAATGGATCGGAGCAGCAAAGCGTGAAAAATGATGGGAAGGACCGGTAGAGTTTCGGGGCGAAAAGGGATTAGAGACGAGTAAAGCTTCTACTTGTTATAGAACTTTTTGTTAATGTATTGGATGGTCTTGGCGACGTCCAACACGATTTTGTCGTCGAGTACGAAAGTGGTCTCCTCGACGGAATCCGATTTTAGAAGGTCCTGAAAATGGGCGGAAATTTGGGAGAGAAATGGTTTCTGATGGTTTAGAATTGCAATTTGGCGGCCTAGAAACCCAAAATGACTCAAATGACCTAGAAATCTTACTTGGTAGCCTAGAAATCCAAATTAGCTGGAATGGCCTAGAATTTAGACTTGGTGGCCTAGAAACCCAAATTGACTGAAATTGCTTAGAAATCACACTCCAACAAGGTAGACGCGAAATCGAAATGAACCTAGATGGCCTAGAATTCCGATTTAGTGGCCTAGAAACCTAAATTGTCTCAAATGGCCTAGAAATCTCACTTAGTGGCCTAGGAACCCAAATTGACTCAAAAGGCCTAAAAATGTATCTTGGTGGCCTAAAAAACCTCATTCGTGGTCTAGAATCCCAAATTGACTCCAATGGATCTAGATGGCCTAGAATTAAGACTTTGTGGCCTAGAAATCCTACTTGATGGCCTAGAATCCCCATTTCGACACAAATAACCTCGTAAACCAAACTTTCCCATACCTGGAAATGCAACGTCATCGCCTCGACGACCTTTCCTCCCTCGATCAACGACACTCCGAACACTCCGTGCTCCTCCGTCGATGCCACTTCGATGCTCAACTTTGCCAATCTCTTGGGTGTCTGATAAGCTGCCACGTCGACAATGACTCCCTTCTTGAACAGTTTCTCGGCGGAACTCTTGTATGATTTGATCTGATCCAACGATGCCCGTTCCTTCTGAATCTTGCCGGCCTCCTTGGTGTTCGGACGGAACGACAGTCTTCTGGAGGTCCTCGACAGATTCTGAAGGCACGTCTCCAGGTACTCTTCGTAGCGGGACAACTTCTCCTTGAGCTCTTCTCGCTGCTCGATCAGCTTTCGTTTCGTTTGTGCGATAGAGCGCTTTTGCTCGGCACGTTCCCGTTGGCGACGTTCGTGGAGACGGATGTCGTTGGCGATGTCGGTGACGATGGATTGGTAAGCATCGGAAGAGGTGGTACGACCGTCGGATTCGAGTTGGGACAGGTCGGTTTGAAGGGAGAGTTGTTGAGAGTGGAGGGTGGCAGAAGGGGAGGCTGAAACACAAGAATTCAATGTCAAATACAAAGTTTTCGGTTTCAAACGATGCTCCGAAATCCCGCTGAGCAAAAATGGTAAACATTTTCACATTTTGATCGTTTTCAGTGAAAATTTCCACGATTTTTCAAAATTTTTTTTCAGCGGAAGAACAGAGCATCGCTTCAGAACCGAATGAACCGATATGACTCAAACGATGCTCCGAAATCCCGCTTTGACAAAAAGTTAGAAAACGAGCTCCAGAATGTCAGAATATGACCAAAACGTTTGAAGGGTTTTCAATTTCCGCTGGAACACAAGAATTCAGCGTAAAATAAAAAGTTTTTGGTTTCAAACGATGCTCCGAAATCCCGCGATGCAAACATGGTCAAAATGTTCAAGTTTTTATCATTTTCAGCAGAATTTTTCACGATTTTGACCCAAACGATGCTCCGAAATCCCGCTTTACCAAAAAGGTTGAAAAGGCCCAAAACTTTTGTTTCGAGATTTCGGTTCTAAAAGTGCTTACCATTCCCCACCAGCTCCTTCACATCCTTCCCTGCAACTTCAGCCAACAACAACTCGACAACTTGCTTCTTCGCCCTCGTGAACAAGTGAGCCTGTGTTCCATCGGGAAGCATCTCGTTTGGCGACGGATGCAGCTGAAGCATCACCATCCGATCGCTGTCCTGAGTCGACGGAACCTCCGATGCTTCGATGAGCACTCCGATCTGATCATCGGGAGTCGGAGAAATGACATCTTTGTGTTTTTTGAGGCAGTCGACGACGGTTTGAAGGTGTTTGTCGATGAGGGAAAGGGTTGGTTTGTGGAACGGATCGAATTGGGTGAATTCGTTCATCGAGTAGACCTCGTCCAGGGCAATGTTACGCACGTTTCGGTTGATGTAGTCACTGGAAAAAATAAAACAGTGTTCGATGGAGCGCAGTTGCATCTTTAGGTCTGAACTCACATGAATTTCTTATGAATCACATGAACATTTGCATTTAGCAACGACAGGAACCACATTTTGTTTCCGTATCCCTTATTGGCCACTGCGTTTTCGGTGAAGTTGATAATCGCCTCCAATCGATGCGTGGCATCGTCGGTGAGTTGCTTTCCGAGTGCACGGAACAGACTTCGAGGCGAGGTGAGGTGGTGGCTGAGGAAGACCTGAAAGACGCATCTGATACAAAACAATTGCCCCCAGACGGGATTGAACCGTCGACCTTCTGTTTACGAGACAGACGCTCTGCCACTGAGCTATACGGGCTTGCGACCGGGCATGCGTTTGTTTGCCGTTTTGACATGGCGGGTTTTGCGAAGCGAGAGACGGAGAGAAAGGGAACTGCAGTAGTGGGGGAGCGTGCATGGAGGGGGGAGTCTCTCGAATTTCTCACCTTGAACGCGAACATTGCAACTGTCTGATCAATCTGCATAGCCGTAGCAGCCGGGAATTGGTGTCGGAGGGCGGTTTCCAAGTAAGAAGTCATGTAGACACAACTCTTGGGAAGTTTGAAGTTCTCGAACACGGCATCCATGAATCGTTCGCTCCATTTGGCCAGAAAAGAGATGGAACTGCTGAGGACATCCGAAACGGCGCCGTCTTGAAGGGCCTTTTCGGCAGTCTCAACGGGCCGTCCATACAGGTTCTGGAAGAGTTCCAGTGGGTCCAAATGGAACGTCTTCACACGAGATTCCTCGTCGACAAAGGCAGTGAGCTCTTCGATTATCGATTGGCACGGATCCGAGAGAATGTTGTCGAAGACGGAGAGTTTGACGACGTCCGCAGTGGCTTGGACAAAGTGGGACGAGTGGAAGTCTTCGATTCGTCGCAGGGATTCGATGTTTCGGCCGAGAAGTTCGCAGAGGAGACGGACAAGAAGGAATTGTTCACGGTTGTCGCTGAGGAAGCCAAAGATCGGAGACACCACCTCGGTCATCAGCTCGGTACGTTTTGACGAGGCTTCTGGAATTTGGTCGATAGACCGTAGTTGGCAAAAGTTTGACTTGACAGAAATCCTTTTCGAATTTTTTTTCAACTCTCAAATAAATTTTTTACAATAGAAAGAGGTGTCAAAAACAAATCTTCAATTGGTTAAAAGTGCTCAAAAATACTTTGAAGCTGCGAAAAAAATCGTTGAAAATATGGTGCTCATCTAATAGGTACAGTATGTTGCAAGTCTGCTCTATTGCACAGAGACAATTTTTTCTAAGTTCGAAATAAATTTTTTGCGATAGGAAAAGATGTCAAAAACAAATTTTTAGTTAGTCAAAACAGCTGAAAATTACTTTGAAGATGCGAAAAAAATCGTCGAAAATTGATGAAAATTGGGTGGCCATCTATTAGGTACAGTATGTTGCAAGTGTGCCCCAGTGCACTACGAAAATTTTCCCAAGTTTGAAATAAATTTTTTACAATAGAGGAAGGTGTGAAAAACACATATTCAGTTGACCAAAAATGTTGAAAATATTTTTGAAGCTGCGAAAAAAATCGTCGAAAAACTATCTGCCAAATCAGTTCAGTAGAGCGCACTTTCAATCTCAACTCACTTTCCACGAGATTTGCCAGATAGACCGGCTTTGTCTGCAGGTAATAGAGAAGTTGTTCCAATGAAGTCACCGACGATTTCTCGCGTTGTCTCCGAACAGAAACACCTTTGACAGCAAAGGAATCAGCCGAGGCGGCGGTTTTGTCACGGTGAGCAATGACTTCCTGGAAAGAAAGGGGTTAGGGGGATTCTGAAGGATTCTAGAAGGTTCTGAAGCACTTGTAACCCAGAAGTAGACCCTTTCAACTCACCTGCAAGTTGAGCCGATTTTTGATAAGCAGCCCGATCTTCTCGTCCATCTCCGCCAGATTCGTGTCCAACTGGCGATTCGAAACCATGAGTCGGGACACCTCCATCTTCGAATCGGCGACTTCGAGGTCATCGGAAAAGTCGACTTCATCACGGGGGAGTTGTTTGACAAACTTCCGGACAAGAGAGAGCGTTGGGGCTTCGGAGGATTCTGGAAACAGGAGAGGGTGATGATGAGGATACGTGAGAA
The DNA here is from genome assembly GCA_900536315.3 of Caenorhabditis becei. NCBI lineage: Eukaryota > Metazoa > Nematoda > Chromadorea > Rhabditida > Rhabditidae > Caenorhabditis > Caenorhabditis becei. Next base: position 392,309 of record LR539372.1, read on the forward strand.
GCTTCTGGAGATCTTGGAGACTCCAGAAGGCTCCAGAAGCCTTCAGAATCTTTCATGACACTCAGAAAGATTCAGAAGGCTCCAGAAGTATTCAGATGACTTCAGAATCTTTCAGAAACCTTTTGAATACAGCACGAAGCTTCAGAAACATTCAGAAGACGCTGAGAATCTCTAGAAGGCCAGGTCAGATTCAGAAGGCTTCAGGAACGTCTAGAGAGCCTAAGAAGACTCTAGACGTATTCATATGGCTCCAGAAGCCTTCAGAATCTTCCAGAAGACACTGATATTCTCCAGAAGGTTAGGTGAGATTCTAAAAGGCTTCAGGAACATCCAGAGATTCTGAGAAAACTCTAGAAGCCTTCAGAATCTCTCAAGACCTTCAGAATTATTCTCAAGCCTTCAGAATCTTCCAAAAGACCTAATCCAACTCACTCAACAACTCCAAGTCCCTCTTGTTCCTATACACTTTGTAATGTGTCTGTATCTTCGCCGCCGCCGCCTCCTGTTCCTTCTTCATCTCCGCTTCCTTCGCCGCCTTCTTCTTCTCCAAAAACTTCCTCAAAGCCGTCTGTCCCTTCACGATTTCCTTCTCTTTCTCAGCCCAATACTCGTCGAATTTGCGGTTTTCATCAGTGATAAGCTGCTGATAATGGGGCCAAGTGTGATAAGAGGATTCCGGGGTCATAGGGGTCCTAGAGCGGGTGAGGGTGGTGGTGTGAAGGTAGATGGAGCCAAGGGAGAAGGTGTGCGAGAGCCAGCCGTCTTCAGAAGAGGCTTCAGAATCCTTAGAATCTCCAGAATCCTCCAGAAGTCTCTTCGAATACCAATGCATCAACTCCTCTCTCATCCCATCCTGATCCTTCAACTTCTTCAGAATCTTCAGAATGTCCGTCTCATCTGAGGCCCTGTTCAACTCCACCGTCTTCTCCAGAATCCCGAACGCCTTCTCCACGTCTTCATTCGTCTTCTGAAGTGTCTTCTGAAGTTCCACCAGATTCGCTGGCTTGTCTCTTCTGATGCGCTGCACGTAAAACTCCAGATTCTGTTCGACGTAGACCTCAAAGTCCTTCAGAATCTGCTCGACGCCTTCAGAATCGCCACGTGTCGATGCTCCATTGACTTCCAGCACCAAACGATGCTCCGGAGAGATCTCCGCGTATTCCGACACGATCTTCTGCAGATCTTCCTTCAGAAGGTACTCGTTCTCTCCGACCACTTCAAACTCCTTCCGCAACCGATTCAAATAGATCTTCGCATTCGACACCGTCAGATTCTCCAACTTCAGATGCGGATTCTGCAACGCCTTCAGCACGTCTTCCGATGATCCGTGCTCCACGGCGATCTTCACTTCAACCAATCCATTGGCTTCGGAGATCACTTCAAGGACTTGTTGTTTGGATTCTGGAGGTGACGACTTCAGAAGCGAGACGTAGAGACGGGCGGCGAACGGGCGGACGTCTTCGAATTGGAGAAGGTCGAGAATGTGGATGAGGAGGGATTCGGATTCCGGAGAGGATTCAGATGACATGAGGGTCTCGAGTTGGGAAAGCGCCGATTTGTCTGGAAAGATAGGAGAGTTCGTGGAAGAATGGTAAAGATTTCATGATTCTGAGGATTCTGGAAGCTTCAGAAGGCCTCCGATGACGTCAAGGAGCGTCAGAATCTTCTAGAAAGATTCATATGACTCCAGACGTCTTCTGAAAGCTACAGAAGGCTTCAGAAGTATTCTGAAGACTCCAAATGGCTTCTAAAGCTTTGAAACGTCGAGATCAGCTCCAGATGACGTCACAGTCTTACAGAATCTTCTACAAAGCTTCAGAAGGCCTCAGATGACGTTAAGAAGATTCAGAATCTTCTAGAGAGCTTCATATGACTCCAGACGTCTTCAGAAAGCTACAAAAGGCTCCAGAAGTATCCTGAAGACTCCAGAACTTGAGAAACTTGAAAAAACTTCAGATGACGTCCGAGCGCTCCAGAATCTTTCAAGAAGCTTCAGAAGCTTCCAGAAAGCTTCATATGACTCGGACGTCATCAAAAAGCTCCAGAAGAAGTCCTAGCGTTCCAGAATCTTCTACGGAGCTTCAGAATCCTTCAGAATCCTCTAGACCCCTCCCAGAATCGTGCCTTCACTCACCATTAGTCTGATTTACGACACTCTGCACCCAGATCTTTGCGAACTCTTCCTCGGTCCCCGCCTCCGCCAGCCCCTCCAAATACTTTGCCACCAGTGTCTCTTCCACATAATCAATCGCAGCCGGCGCCGATTTCAGCACTTCCAGACACTTTTCCTCGTTTTTCTCGGCCACCGCCTCTCGCAACTCGGCCATCGCGACCTTCTGAGCATCCACGTCGTTCTTCCGATCCGACAGCATACTTCCGACGTCTCCGAACTCGGGAAGCTTCGAGTCTTTCAGGTTTTCCTTCATTGCGCCGAGTTCGGTGGCTGCAAATTGACAGAATCTTGGTTTTTAAAGAATGATTTCAAAACTCACTCGAAAACTTTGCTTTTCCCGCCAAATTCCTCATCGCCGGCGCTTTTCGTTGTCTGTGAAGAAGTGTGGCGAGAGCGAACAAACAGAAGACTGTCTTCATGTTACGGCCTTCGAATACGTCAGCCGTTTCGGGAATGAAGATCTGAAAATAAGAAGTTTTGGCCGAGAATTGGGAAATTTCATTAAAAAAACAAGAAAATCGAAAAATTACAAATTTTGAAAAAAAAAATCCAAAAAAAAATTTTTTTTTCAGAATTTTTGATTTTTTTTTTAACTTTTTGGCCTTTCTCACATTTGTTTGAAATTTTAAATATGGGAAAAATATTATATTTATTTGGAGAAAAATCTGGAAAATTCGAAAACAAATTATTTTCATGAAAATCTGACCAGATCTGGCTTTTTTCCAATATTTTTTTCTACAGGTTTTAGTAGGAAATTCAAATTTTTCACAAAAAATGGAGAAAATTTCAATTTCTGATACGGTTTTTAGCAGAAAAGACATTGTTTTTCAATTTTGAGAAACTGGGAAAAATTCCAGAAAATTTCAGAAAATTTGGTTAAAAAATGTTCAATCCAGGTGAAAATTCATCAAAATCTGTCAATTTTTCCCAAATTTTCATAGAAATTTATAGAATTCCACTTGGAAATTCATCCTTTTTTTCAATTTTTCATCTATTTTTTCTAAAGTTCTGCTCTTTTTTGAAACTACCGTACCTCTGGCAAACGAACACTCTCCATGGCCCTTCGCCACTGCATGATATTGTCTGTGTGCCGGTACACTGGAACATTCTCGTTCTGCGTGTACCGCTCCTGTTTGATGTCGAAAATGCCCTTTTCTGGGACAGTATTCGGGGCGAAAGAGTTGCCGAGACGGGCGAGAAGAACACCGTTTCGAAGGTTTTGTTCGAGTTCCGTGACTGGGACGATCGAGTCGTCTTTCAGACATTCCGACAGCCAGCTGCAAGAGGGAAATTTGAAAAATTCGAGACCAACCAGCGGTAATTCAAATTGTTCATATTATCGTCTCAAAACTGCCGTTCGCATTCAAAATTTCAAATTGGCGCACACGATATCTCGCAACGAAAACTACAGTAAGATTTGCATTTTTCAGTGTTTTTAGGCTATTTTTCAGTTTTTCCGACTGTTTTTGAATGAATTATTGCATTTTTCGTGTTTTTTGGCCAGAATTCAAACGAAAAATGTCGAAAATCACTGAAAAATTTAAGTCTTACTGTAGTTTTCGCTGCGAAATATCGTGCGCGCCAATTTGAAGAATTGGAACTCGACACGAAGTTTTGAGATGCAACCATAATGGTTTTATCAAAATTTATGAGCGGATTTGACACTTTTCGAAGGTATTTTTATGACCAAAAGGTGGGAATTCAAACTTTTCATATGAAAAAGTACTTACGTTCGGACCTCCTCACATCTGCACAAATACTCGTAAGCGACTCGATTCAGACGTCTTTCGTCGACGTCTTCAACTGGTTCGGGACTACTTCCTCCGTTCTGATCCATTGTCTTCTGGAACGTTGAGAACATTCTAGAGTGCGGCAGTTAGGAGAGCCAAAAGCCACGAGGTGCGGGGAAACGAGGACACGTTTTTAATATAATAATCACGTGAAAAAGGATAAAGCACAACTGACCAGAAGGGCCTCAAACTTCATAAAGTTTTAGGCTCAAAATGTTTTCAAGCTTTGCTATTATTGCTGTCCGAGTCACCTGGTGGGTCTCGCCACGAAAATGATTTCTGGCTGAAATACGGCTTCTGGACAAGGTTTTGACACTTTTTATTATGGAAATGGGTAAAATTAGGTAAACCCCATAATTTCCAACCAATTTTCCGAGAAAATGAGTTATTTCTAGAGAGAATCACCAAAATACCTTCAAAATGATGTAATTTTCTGAAAAAATAGGTGGAAATTGCTAAAAAAAAACCGATGGCAAACGATTGGGATAGTGTTTTGTGTACATTCATTTACCCGTTTTTATCGAAAAAAAAGTGGCAAAAGCTTGTCAGGAAGCTTTATTTCAGTTGGAAGCCATTTTCGTGGCGAGACCCATCAGGTGACAAGCTGTCATAATCGCCAAGTCCCATCTATTTTCAAGGCAAAACTCTGTTCAGGCTTGCAACTGTAAAAGTTTAAAATTTCAGGCCAGAACTATCTTTAGGCCTGACCAAACGTTGAAAAAAACCTTCCACATTCTAGAAAATAGCAAAAATTTTGATAAACTTCAAAAAAGGCCTTGAAAACATTCTAAAGTTTCATAGATCCCCCACAACTAACAAAATCAGAATTCCCGTTGAAAATCGAAGAATGTTGAGAATTTCCCCAAAAATCCTAAAAAATCTGTGAAATTTTCGGGAAAAGGAAAACCAACAAAATCTGTCTAGTCAAAACAAAGTGTTACTTGCAAATTCCTCTTCCCGTCTTCTCTCAAGGACGATATCTCTCTCTTTCTGGGTGAAGTGTGTCCCCTTCGCCTTCAGTTTGTTTCAATTTGAGCCCCCCAGCCAGCCAGCACATTCGGGTATGGCCTACTAAAGTGCATCCGTCCCTTCTCTCAGAGCTTCATCTTCTTGTGCTAATACAGCCCCAAAAAAGATTGATATGTCTGCGTCTCCGCTGGCGAGAGAGTGTGCGGGAATGAGAGACGCAGAGGTGTAGAGGAATGAAATGATACGTAAAGATGGGTGTTTAATCGAACGTTTCGAAGAGGGAATTTGATCAGAACACGTGATGAAATACGGGTTAAATGGACAATTTCTGGTGAAGGACACTGGCCAAAAATAAGGGAAATATGAAAAAGGGCGGGGCAGTGACGGCTGGGTTGCAGGTGTTTTTGGGCAGGGGATTGACACTTTTTGGGTGGGATTTTGAGAGGGAAATAAGGAACTTTGAATAGGGGAATCTAGAGAAAAAATTGGGAATTGGAGAAATATGAGAAATAGAAAAAAAGAAAATTTTGAAAAATTGAGTGAGATTTTTGGGATTTTTTTCTCGAAAAACAGGAATTTGAACCGAAATTTGATAAAAATTGGTCTTTGAGATTTTTTGGAAATTTACCTAAAAATGAAAAACATTGTTCGTACTTTGATGAGGAAAGTCTAGAGAAAATGAAAAAAAGTTGAAAAATTGAAATTTTTCTGAATTTTTTTTTTCGAAAAATAGAAATTCAAACAGAAAATTAAAAACAAAACTTGGTTTTGTAAAATATTTGAAATTTCCCCAAAAATGAAAAAAACATTTTTTTTTTTGAATTTTTGAAAATTTGAAAATTTTCGAAAAAATGGAATTGAAACTGAAAATTTAAAAAAAAACTTTTTTTTTTGAATTTTTTAAAAATTCTCTCAAAATTACAAATTGTTCATTGAATTTCAAATTTTTCAAAAAACTTTCAGAAAAATTTGGAATACCCCATAGTTTTCCAAAAAATTCCAAAAAAGTGACATTTTCGCAAAAATCTCCTATTCCCATGCGGATTATTAGTGCTAACCTTCTTTCGTAAAAATCGCCAAGGTCCTACTATTTTTCCTAATCCTCTTGGCATTTTCAATGTTTCAAAACTCCACGAAAAGAAGCCATTTTCCCACAAAAAGTGTTCCCACGAGCTGTTGAGAGCAACCTAATGCAAACGCGCTCCTGTTCACTTGGGAAGCCACGCCCATTTATGAGCATCGCGTACCGTATTTTAGTATGAGCAAAAAATACAAAACATGCGAAATGCCGTAATTTTGGATGCTTTTGGTGCAAACACTGTAAATCCTAGAAAGAATTTTAATGGCTGCGTATCAACGGTATATGATGAAGTAAGATACGCAGGTTCTCGCTGAGTAGCGACTCAAATTTTTGTTTTTTGTTCTGACGTCGCTCTCAACAGCTCGTGTGTTCCTTTTTCGGAATGACAAAAACTTTTTCGAAAACTTTTGAATTTCTTCGTTTCCTAGCAAACAAAAAGAATGAAACAAAAAAAAGGAGAAAAATGGGAAAAATGAGCGAGTATTCAGCGGGAATGAATGCTTCGAGACGGCGGACGACGAGGGAAATTAGAAAAGGAAAAAGAGAATGATAGGGCGCGGAAAACGGAGAAGAAGACGACGACGTTTCTGCAGAATTCACACTGATCACACTAATTTTCGCATTTTTTCAAGGGAATTTGTTTTTGAAAAATGTTTTTCATCAATCTTTCATAATTCTCCCTCAAAACAATATACTTTATCGTTATTTACGTTTTCTGTTAATTTTTTTCTCAAAATTTCTGTGAAATGCAGCGAAATTCTGTGAAAAAAACCGAATTCCAAACGAACTTCTACGAACCGAATTTCGTGCTGCGCCTTTAAACCTACAGTAAGAATCTTACTGTAACTCATTTAAAGGCAAAGCATGAAATTTCTTTTTTTTTCTTTTTTTTCCAAATGTAAACACTATTTACATTTTTATACTTTTTAAAATGAAAAAATCAATATCAAAATCACAACTCGGTCGGAAATTCTCTCCATTAAAATAATGACCTCGTGTCGTCGTTTCCAGCTCTCGCTCCTCTCACCTCCTTATCACTGGCCCGTCGTAAAACGGCTTATCATCGTGTGTTTGGAACTTTTTGTGTTTGCTCCGTGTGCCAGTACGTGGAGAGAATGTTGCCAATTTTAATAATGGCATTTGGGCGAAAATAATAAGTCGGGGGAGGGGGCGGCTGGCTTATCAGGAGTTTGGAGAGAGGGACTGAAGGATTTTGTATATTTCCGACACGGGAAATTGTGATTTTTATTTTTCTTTATTTTCTTTATTTTTGTTTTTTCTTTTTTCGCTAAAAACAAGAGATTTCAGAAATTGTCGTCAAGTTCGGTGCAAAGTCCGCAATGACACCAAGACGCAATTTCACACAGTTTACAGTATTTTCATTAAAATTTAGGGTAAAAATCCACATTTTCACAAAAATTGGCACAACATTCTGTGAAAATCTCATAAAATCGCCTTAATTTCCAATTTTTCTCTGCCTCAATCTGCCATAAAAAGTATCAATATCTCTGTGTCAACTGAGCAAATACCAATTACGGCCGAGGCGGCCCGTCAACAATAATTCATCCCCTTGACGACTAATTTCGGTCAGGTGTCAACAAAAACGTACATATTTTCATATTGTTTTTTCAGAGAAGAAGCTTCTAGAAGCCAACCGGAAATTTCTAGAGAAATTGTTATTTTTGTACGAAAACAGAAATCTGGAAATTGGAGAAATTGAGAGAAAAATGCATCACCGGTGGGGAATGTTTCAAATTTCTGAAAAGATGAAATTCCCATTTTCAATAAAAACTGTGAGTTTGTACAGAAGCTTGTGCCCCTCAGAGTTAGACAGTCAAACAGCAAACAAACAGTCAAAAAAGCAACATTACAGGTCTGTCCGATGGGCGTATTCAGATATTAGCGGAGGATCGAATTTCTATTTATGTTTCCGGTGAAGAAATGGGGAAATACTGGAGGGAATTTGAAAAATTTTTGAATTGTGGGGTTTGCTGAAAAAAAGTTTGTGAAAGATGATGCTTTAATTTGAATATTTTGAAATTGAAAAATTTTCTTGAATATTATTTTTTTCAAATTCCATATTTTCATGCTGTTTTCTTCAATTGATTGCAATTTTCAATGAATTTTTCATGAAAAATTCAGTAAGGCATACTGTAGAGTGTGCAAAGTACCGTCGCTGTGTCATTGCGTACTCTGCACTACAGTTGACGACACCTACTTTTTTCAGATTTTTTCTCGATTTTTTTTTAATTTTTTACCGGTTTTTCGCTATTTTCAAAGATTTTTGACTAAAATATTCCAAAAAACTATCGAAAATTCAAAAATCTTCATTTTCCTACACTTTTCGTCAAAAAATTCGTAAGAAAATGTCAAAAATAAAAGAAAACATGAAATTCTGCAGAATTTTGCCTCAAAATGAATGAAATATAGAATAAAATGAGCCTCGTCTCCTGACAAAGATGACATTTCTCAAAAAGCCAATAGAGCGTACTGAAGAGCTCTCCGAGCCCCGGCCGGCCTCATTTCAAATGCAAAACTGAACGAATTTTGTCAAATTGTTTCCGGATTTTTGAATTTTTGACATGAATTTTTTCAATTTGACAAGTACAAATCGCCATTTCGGAAAAGGACAAAAACGCAGCGAAAAAGCTTCAATATTTGCACATTTTTGGTGGGGAAATATATGCTGGGGGCTGATAATTTTATACATATTTGTCACCAGCTGGCCAACTTTTTGTTGACAAATACACACTCCATTCGGCCGGATTTTATGAGATTTTTTGATTGGAAACGGGAGAATTAGGAGGAAATTGGGTTTGGAGAGTGGTTTTGAGTTGAAAAGTTTTTTTTTTATTTTCCGAAAACTTGTAAAACTTGAACTATCACCAAAAACCACCTAAACCCAAAAAAATTGTGAAAAAAATAAACGCTCAACAAAAAAAAACGGAAAAGAACACAGTTTAGCGAGCCGTCGGCGCTCAAGAACTGAAATCAGTTTTGTCAACAGGCCATGGGGAAAAAGAGCATTTTGTGCTCAGAAAGATCAGGGAAACGAGA